>SEYY01018787.1:5000-30000 GCA_009176605.1 Armadillidium nasatum | reverse complement strand
GAGTAAATTGAAAAGGACATTCCCAAAATTACTAATCTCAGTTGTTTGGAAATTGTTATTTCAATTTTTAAAATTTATAAAAATTTTCAAGAATGATTTTGCTTGAAATTAAAAATCTTTCGAATAGAAACGTAAAGCAGTGATATTATAGCAAGCAAAATAAAGAAATTAATTGCCCTTGTCAATTTGCGATTATCGTCTAAAATCTAAATCCAAAGTATAAGCCAATTTGAATCAGAATGCAAAGTTGTAAAATAAAATATATATATATATATATATATATATATATATATATATATATATATATATATATATATATATATATATATATATATATTATATATATATATATATATATATATATATATATATATATATATATATATATATCCTTACCAAACAGTCCCTGCCTTATTATTCAAACATCATTCACCCCGCCCGTTAGCACGATTAGTCCCTCCAGTACCTGCCTGATAATATTTTAAGCAGGATTCTACACGCCCTACTCGCCTGTAGGGCGGGACGGACACAGGCTTACCGTCTCTAATTCGAATTAATACTCTCTCTCTATCTATCCATATATATTAAACATCGGAATTTAAAGTTTCCTATAAGAGAATCGAACCCGAGCTCTATAGCACAAAAAGCATAGAGTTTTACTACTAAGCTACTGGCAGTTCAAAAGAGAAATACAAAGAGGAGGCTTATGAGTAATAATTCACAAGAGCAACCTCCTCTTAAGCCTCTCTTTCGATACCCTATTTGAACCACCAGTAGCGTAGTGGTAAAATTCTATATTTTTGTGCTATTGGACCAGGGTTCGATTCCCCTAATCAAACTTTAAACTCAGATGTTTAATGTATTTGATCTGCGAGAGGGTTAGCAGACTTTAATTTTTTTGATTATATATATATATAATATATATATATATATATATATATATATATATATATATATATATATATATATATATATATATATATATATATATTATATATATATATATATATATATATATATATATATATTTCAATTTTTAAATGAAAAACTTAATTAAAACTTTAGTTTTATAATTTTAATAAACTTCAGTTTCAATTAACTTTATTAGTAAAGCATAATTTTAATATAAATAAAATAAATAAAAGGAATAAAATTTTCAATTTTAATTTTTTGCAAATTTTTTTTTTTTTTTTTTTTTTTTTTTTTCAAAATTCCCTTTCAAATTGAAGAGAGTCGGTAATTTAAGTCTCTATGAGTGTAGGTGTGAACTAAATGAACAAAGGAAAGAAAAAAAAAAAAAGAGCAAAGATTTCCTCACCAATTGGATGGGTTCAGTTCTGCTTTCTTTGTGAGAGGATATTCTTCAAGAAATCTTCCTATATTAATAGTCAAATTAATGGTCTGATAAATCTTCTTTTGAAAGATGAAGTAGGACTCGAGGAGACGAGGGTTAAAAAATAAGACTAAGGAGACTATTTTGATTGATAATGATAAACTTTAATTCGTCAATATTTGGTATTCTTTAATTGACGTGGAGAAGGATTTTTTATACTAAATTTGCATACTTCAGACTATATGTCGGTGACACCTAAATTAAAAAGCTAAATGGGCAAATGAAAAATGTAATAAAAAGCAAAATAATTTATCAGAAATAAATTTTTAAATCTGATCTTTCATTTAGTTTAATTATTTTCTTTTCACTTTTCACAAAACGCTCGATGAGATTCATTGGATAATCTGAATTTTAAATCATCTTGTCAAGAGAAACTTCTGACGAAAGGAATATTTTTTTAATCCTTTCTAAGAAGAAATTTTGAGTAACTTGCCAAACAGTTTAAAAGATGGGAGGGGAGGGGGGAAGGGGGAGGGTTCTGGCTTTATAACCCCTTGCCATAAAGTTTTATACTTCAAAAAATCAAAATATAAAGAACTATTTTGAACACCTTCCATCTCACACTGGCGTGAGGTGGTGTCTGCTACGAATGCATTTCATCTCTAATCAACAATTGTACAGAAAGGAAAAGGAGAATGTTAAGTGTTCACATTCTTTTGTACCAACAAACTTTAAAGAAGAATTTTACGTCCCCTTTTTAAATTAAACTTCAAAGAGTAAATTTTTAATTTTCCTTAAGAAAACATTTTTCTGAAAATGGAACAAAATTTGGTGCTTCAACTGTATTTATTTCATTTATCGTAAGTCCATCACGCTGAGCTCTGGCTTCACCCCCTACCCCTGCATGCCTTTATTTTCACTTACAATTTCAAGCACATAAAAATATTTTATAGCAAAATAATTTAATTCCTTCGATTCAGTTGAATATTTTTGTCGATATTGCTTCGACCCTACAGAAAATCTCATGGCTCAACGGTATTGCTTTAAAGCCCTGATTTATTGCATAATAATTTCATTCTTGGATCTCTTAACAATTTATTTATTTTTTTTTTTTGTAATAAAATGTTCCTTCACTATTATCCTCTCTTTATTCGAAGATTTTACAAGCCAAACACTATTTCTTTTCATGATCTTCTTTCTTGCTCTATTTTAATATTCTTACACACTTTTAACCATATATATATATATATATATATATATATATATATATATATATATATATATATATATATATATATATATATATATATATATATATATATATATATATATATATTACCTCTGATGGGCAAAGTCGGGAACCTGGTCAAATTAAAGGTCGACATGACCTGATACACGGCGTTTGAAGGTGCATAAGTCATAGGAAGTTGAGAAATAGATGAAGGAAGTGTGTTCCAGACTTTACCAGCAGAGTACATGTAAGATTGAGCATAGCGGTTAAGTCTGGGGTCAGAGAGTTGGATAGAGAAAGGATGAAACTTTGTAGAAAGACGAGTCGCACGAGCCCTTCTCAATGGAGGAGGTATGCGACGAGACAGTACAGAAGAGCAGTGTCCGTTATAATAGCGATAGTATAGAGAGAGTGCGCAACAGTTCTACAGGCAGAAAGAGACTAAAGAGCATTAGTGAAAGCAGGAGAGTTGATAAATACGAAAAGCCCTAGACTCCACCTCTTCTAGGAGATCTGTATGAGTGGAACCACCCCAGATGTGTGAGGCGTACTCCATACAGGGGTGAAGAATACCCTTATACAGAGCAAGCAACTGGGGTGGAGTGAAGAAATGGTGAAGGCGACTCAGAACACCTAACCTCATAGAAGCTTGTTTAGAAACGAAAAAGTAATGTGATCTTTCCAAGAAAGATCACGAGAAAAAGAAACACCAAGAATATTAAGGAGAGATGAAGGTTTGAGTTGTGTGTTTTCGAAGAAGATATCATAGTTGTGTGGAAGATTTGGTCGAGTAGAGAGTTGGAGGAATTGAGTTTTTGAGGCATTGAAAAAGAATGTTTTCTCTACCCCAATTTGAAATGCTAGATAGATCAGAGGTTAATTGCTCTAAGGCCACCCTCCTTGCGCTTATTAACTGTTGTTACGGGGGGCACCTTTCAAAATGAAAAGAGTAATGAAGGGTGGAGTCATCAGCATAGAAGTGGATAGGAGATGAAGTAATATATAGAAAGTCATTAATGAAAAGCAGAAAAGTGTTGGAGATAGAACAGATTCTTGATTAACACCACTATTAATAGATTTATAGGATGAAAGGAAATCAGAGAGAAGGATAGATTCCGAAAGAGGGAAGTTTAGAAATCAAAGCTTTGTGCCAGACTTTATCGAAAGCTCTCAATATGTCCAGCGCCACAGCAAAAGATTCACCGAAATGCCGAAGAGCAGAGGACCAAGAGTCAGAGAGTAGGAAAAGTAGATCACCAAGTAGAACGTGTCTTATGAAAGCCATACTGGCAATCAGAGATAAGATTAGAAGAATTGAGATGTTTCCAAATCTTCGTATTAAGGATAGATTCGAAACTTTAAAAACGGAGGTTTAAGAAAATGCACTGTAGTTAGAGGGTTGAGATGGGTCTCCCTTCTTCGACACAGGCTGAATGAGCGCACGTTTTTAGTAAGAAGGAAAGGTTGAAGTAGAAAGACATAGACGAAATGATTTACTAAGGAAGGGTGCAAGCTCAGAAGCACAAGTTTTGATAACCACAGTAGGGATACCATCAGGACCGTACGCCTTCTTAGTTTTAAGCTGAGAGAGATTTGACATGTTTAAAAGACATTACAATTTTAGGTATAAATGAGTTTGAGGGGGTTGAAGGAGTAGGAACAGCTCCGGAATCGTCTAAGGTTGAATTGGAAGCAAAAGTTTGAGCGAAAAGTTCAGTTTTAGAGGAAGGCAAAGCGTCAGTTGAACCGTCAGAAGATACTAAAGGAGGGAAAGAGGAAGAAGCAAAGTTAGGAGTTGACATTTTTTGCAAAATGCCAGAAAGGGAATGAGGAAGTAGAACCAGAATGGAATTTTTAGTGTTACGGAGAATAGATTTAGCACGATTCCGGAATGAAATATAAGTTGCGTGAGTTTCTGGAGTTTGAAGACGACGTTAGTCCCTGAAGGCAGCATCCCTGCGCGGATAGCACGAGAACAAGCAGAGTTAAACCAAGGTTTGTTAGGTTTAGTAAAAGGGAAAGAATATGGAATGTACGCCTCCATGCCAGAGAGAATCACCTCGGTTATGCGCTCTGCACACTCAGAAGGACCCCTCCCACGGAAACAGTAATCATTCCATGGTGAATCAGAAAAGTTCAACCGCAAGTCAGACCAGTTAGTGACACCGAAATGCCAGAAACGTCTCCTCGCCGAAGGTGGAACCGTTCTTGCGTAAGACCTTAAGAGACAGGACAAGATACAGAGATAAGAAGGTGATCGGATGAACCCAGAGGAGGAAAGAGTTTAGCAGTGTAAGGAGAAGGATAAGAAGTTAGGAAAAAATCAAGTATGTTGGGTTATCACCAAGACGGTCAGGGATACAAGTAAGGAGATGCACCAATTGCTCAAGGTTATTCTGCATAGAAAATTTTGGTAGGCGAGTTCACCAGCTGGATCATGAGAACTAGATGAAAGCCATTGTCGGTGGTGAACATTGAAATCATCTAAAATGAAGATTTCGGAGAAAGGAGAAGGAGAAAGAATGTGTTCTATTTTGGAGTTAACATAGTCGAAGAATTTTGGATAGTCTGTAGAGTTAGGAGAAAAGAGAGACAGAACAAATGAATTTAGTTGTAGGGTTGCAAGAAGTTTTAATGCATAAAGTAGAGAATTCAGAAGACTTCAAATTTGAGACACGAGAACAGACAACATTATTGCGCACATATGCGCAACATCCGCCTTTGGCTGAAAATTACGGATAGAGACAGTAGGAGGAAACAAAGTAGGGTTTGCTGTCAGAGCACTCAGACATCTGATTTTCAGTTAAGAACAAGAGATGAGGTCTAGAAGAAGAGAGGCGGTGTTCGACAAAGTGTAGATTAGACAAAAGACCTCGAATATTGCAGAAATTAATTAAAAAAGAAGACCGTGCACCAGGGCAAGTCGGCAACAAGGTCTTGGTGGCACCAACCCTATCACCAGAGGCCACCAACTCCCAAGTGGTGATGGGGGAAGGAGTAGATGAGGGGCTATATTTGGAATCCGCCCCTCATGGATTCTCCGAGGCAGATTTATAATTCGCCATTTTTTTAATTTATTTAATAGGTAATGTAAGTGTAAGCGCTTCTAAATTTGTAGAATACATGTGAAGAAGGAGGAAAATTGTGGGAGCATAGGCACTCCAATGTGAGTTAAGGGTACACTAGAGACCCTCTTATATATATATATATATATATATATATATATATATATATATATATATATATATATATATATATATATATATATATATATATATATATATATATGAACTTAAATTCGGAAGAGTGACGGCAGGAAAATTTAGGTTTTGTAAAGGAAATATTACGCTTTTATGACCATGTAAATATATTTACCAAATCTTTACTTTTCTTTTATTTGTACTTGGCCCTACTCCAGTTTTGTAATGCTTTCGTAATCTATATATTAAATAAACATGCAACCGTGTATATATATATATATATATATATATATATATATATATATATATATATATATATATATATATATATATATATATATATATATATATATATATATATATATATATATATATATATATATATATATATATATATATATATTAGGGTGGCCCAAGAGTATTAGGTAAAATTTTATTTTATATTATATTGTCTCACCCTCTCAAATTATGAAGTATGTCATAAAAACGCTATGTGATAAATTTTAGCCTGATTGAAGAATATTTAATAATGCCGACACACTGACGGAATTCTTTCAATATAGTTTTTCCACACCACCAATGAGGTAACCATATAAAGCGCGCTTTTTTTTTTAATGTGGTATCTCCAAAAGGCCTAATCCACAATGTTTTTATATTTGTCATTTATATACATTTACTTATTGAGGATTATTTAATTATTTTCCGAAACTCCTTTTCAGCTGCCTTTGGCTACTCCTGGAAATTTTTCTCTGTTTCTACGATTTGGAGAATGATGCAAAACAGTCAAGATATTTTCTTTCCATGACGTTTCTATGCGAACTGTTTCATAACTTAATGTACTAATATTGTTCCAGAACATCTTGAAACGCTTGAACAGCAAAATATTTATAGCATTTGTTGAAAGCAGCAGTCACAATAATTTCATTAGTGTGACGTCGGCATGAAAAGACTAAGAGACATTTTTTCATCTTTTGTTAAATAATTTCACAAGCACCCTTTGTTGTCTAGTATTCACTTGCAGTAGTTTCAAAACACACTCCACTTATACTGTCTTTTAAGCTCCAGTCTTTCTCACATTCAACTACAAAGTTTGCAATTTTGCTCACCAATTCCTTTCAAAAGTTTTGGTACACTCAAAAGCTTTGATTTGCCCTCTCCACTGACTAAGATAGATAATCATTCAACCTTTTGTTCATCTTTTAAATTCTGCAATAATTTACCATCCTAGAGAATAGTAAACCGTGAAACACTCTAAAATGGTTTGCTTAAAATCGTCTGCAATTGCCTTACAGACTGCAAATTTTCTTCTTTGCAAGATGCTCTTAATTATCACTACGTTATCAATATTTTTTCCACACCCTAAAGCGGTAGCAGATAACATTAACATTGCACTTCGATCAATCATTTTCGTTATATCTTAAGACGTTGCCAAGTCGGGTTATAATTTATTCACATTTATTTAATATTTTACCTGCTTTGGTTCCGGATGGTCCAGGCTGGGGTTCGTCATTACAAAGAGAATCACTGCTGTTATCTCTACTACTTTTTAGCATAACAACCGATACTTCTTTTTAGCAACATGAATTTATAGCGATGAATTTCTGTTGCCTTATTGCTAGTCCCTTTTGAGTCTTCTGTTTTGTTTTACTTCATAATTCTGGTCAATATCAGTCATATACTCAACCATGCCTTGTTCTCTCTGAGCATTAAGGAATAATCGGATCTTCTTCATTTGATATCATAGTTATTGCATTAGCAAATGCAATATGAAATAAATCTGCTAAGCTATCTTTAAATTCGCTTTCTTTTTCTATTTGAATTTTACTTCTTTTTGATCTTGATATTTGAAGTAATCCATATTATCCGTATAGCTTCTGAATCTTGGCTAGCACATGTTTCTTATCTCGCATATTTATTTTAGCCTTGTCCAAAATATCATGTATTTCTGAGTAAACGACATTTGGTACATTTTTCACTGTTTTCTTGTTGTTAGTCAGATAAAAAAAAGCAACGTACTATATCTCCAAACACAATCGAACAAACAACGTCTGGTACACAATTGAGGAAGACCTGAATTGCCATAAGAAACATTTTGGTAGAATCCTGCGTAGTTTCTATGCTCTGTCGGAACCATAAAATATTATTCTTCTACTTTCAAATTTCAAGGAAAGTATTTCTACCTTACTTACATCTCACACACAGAGAGGATGAGAGTCTAAAATTTCTGGATTTTATTTTTTGGTCCACCCATATATATATATATATATATATATATATATATATATATATATATATATATATATATATATATATATATATATATATATATATATATATATATATATATATATATATATATATATATATATATATATATATATATATGTTAGTGATGTGGAACGAACAATTAAAATTAAGAAATTTTCGAATGCTATATATGAAGGTCTTGTATTATTATTATTATTATTATTATTATTATTATTATTATTATTATTATTATTATTATTATTATTATTATTATTATTATTATTATTATTTCTCAATTTTGCTACTGATTTATTTTACTAATTCATTAATTTACTTCCAAAAATTATGTAGTATTAAATTAATTCAAACAGAGTAAATATTTTTTTCATTTGGTTCCTTTCATTTTTAAAATTTTTGTATGATGTGATCAACCGAAATTTAAAATTACAGCTTATATTTGAAGGGCAGAAGCAGCACATGAGTCACTGCACAATTAAAAGTGAATCCAGTTTTATTTTGAGGGTGATGAAAATTAAATACGTTGAACAGAACCTAAGGAACAACAACTTTTGACGGATTTAAGGGAGTTAACAGTTGCCTTTCTACATCAGTTGCGATAGAACGACCGGAAAAGAAATCAGAAGGAAGGATCAAGAGAGAAGGATAGATACTGATGGAGGGACGTTTAGAAGTCAAAACTTTGATTCTGTTTCAAGCTTACGGTATGTCTAGTACTACAACAAAACATACAACGAAATGTCGAAAAGAAGAAGGTCATATGTAGTAGAGAAAGGAAATATCTTCTGTCGAGTTCAGATATAAAGTCAGAAGATTCATGAAGTTCCCAAATCTTACTGTAAAGATGGATTCAAAAACTCTGGAGATAACAGAAGGCAAAACTATAAGTCAATACTTAGAGAGTTGACAGGATGCCAATAAGCGCATTCTTAAAGTAGGAAGGAAAGGCTGTAAGAACGAAAGTTTGGAGATAATGGTGTGAGCGAATAATTCAACTTTGCAATAAGTAAAACATGCGGTGCCGTAATAAGAAACAAGAGAAGGGAAAGAGTAAAAAACCAAAGCTAGGGTTATCCTTTTTTACAAATCTCAAAGTAGATCGTCAAAAAGAGAAGCCTGAAAGATTATTGTACTCCATACCGAGACGAACAACACCCCTATAAAGATCAAGCAACTGGGGTGACGGTAAGAAATTTCGATGGCTCCTCAGAACACCCAACCTCTTACAAGCTTGTTTAGAAAGAGAAGTAATGGAATCCTTTCAAGAAAGATCACAAGAAAAAGATACACCGAGAATATTAAGGACAGATGAAGGTTTGAGTCGAGTGTTTTCGAAGATGTCATAGTTGTGTGGAAGGTTGTGTCGATAAGATAGATAGGGAAATTGAATTTTTGAGGAATTGAAAACAACTATATTTTCTCTGTCCCCATTTTGAAATACAAGAAATGTCAATGGTTAGTTGCTCCTCGAGTCTATTAACTGCTGCTGGGAGGGTCGTCTTCAAAACTGAAAGGATTAATGAAGGGTGGAGTCATCGGCATATAGGAGTGGATAGTTGATGAAGTAATATTGAGAAGGCCTTTAATAAAAAGTAGAAAGAGTGTTGGGGATAGGACAGATCCTTTAGAAACATCACTATTAATAGATCTAAAAGATGAATGGTGGCCGTCTACAGCATTTGCTATAGAAAGAAAGGAAAGAATGTAAGAAAGAATACCATATAGAGAAAGATAGATTCTGAAAGAGATTAATTTGAAAATCAAAGCTTTGTGGCAGATTCTATCGAAAATTTTCGAAATCTCAAGCGCGACTGCAAAAGATTTATAGAAATGAGAAAGAGTGGAGGATCAAAAGTAGGAGAGATGGGAAAGAAGATCACCAGTAGAGTTTTTTTTTTTTTACGAAAGCCCTACTAGCGATCAGAGATAAGATTAAAAGAATTGAGGTGTTTCCAAATTCTCCTGCTAAGGATAGAATCGAAAACTTTAGAAAGAAAGGAGGTTAAAGAAATGGGACTGAGTTGAGAGGTTGAGAATGATCCCCCTTTCAGGCACATACTGAATGAGAACACGTTTCCAGCAAAAAAGGGTATGTTGAATTATAAAGACAGAAACGAATCGGTTTATCAGTGTAGGGTGCTAACTCAGAAGCACGTTGTGAGAACCACAGGAGGAATACCATCAAGACCGTACTCCTTCTTAGTGTTAAGTTCAAAGAGATCAAACAAGGAACCAAAAGAGGAAGAGGAACCAGAAAGATTATTGCATTTACGACGTAGAAATGAGTTTTTGATGTTACTGAACATAGATTTTTGTAATATTCTGGGATGAAATATAAGTCGCATAAGATTCTGGAGTTTGAAGATTACGGAAATCTCCGAAGTCAATATTCTTGCAGCAAATAGCAAAAGAACAAGCAGAGTTAAACCAAGGTTTCTTAGGCTATTAGATGGGAAAGACTTTGAAATGTGCACCTCAATACCCAAGAGAATCACCTCGGTAATGTGCTTTGCACACTCCGAGGGATCCCTCTCTGGGAAGTAGTAATCATTCCACGGAAAATCAATAAAGTCCGAATAGCTTGCATCACCGATATGACACAACGTTTCCTCTCAATAGAATGGGGTCTTTCTATCAAGTCATTATTCGGATCCGAATCCGAATAATGACTTGATGGAAAGCACGTTGCTTGAAATTATTCTTGAATCGAACTTTTTTTTGTTCGTGGATAGCTCAACAGTAGAGCATCGTGCTTTTGTTGATTCGCATTCGCAACATGCGGTGGTTCGACCCCGAAGGAGGAGTGCCTTCTTTATCTTCCAATTTTTTGTCCTTTATTTTCATATATATATATATATATATATATATATATATATATATATATATATATATATATATATATATATATATATATATATATATATATATATATATATATATATATATATATATATATATATATATATATATATATATATATATATATACTTAAAACATATTCTGCACAAGTAATATGGTAATTATAATAAAGAATAAAAACTCGAAAATATAAATAAAATAAGTGTCAGAAAGAATGAAATATGTGCAATATTTATCACGTGACTTCTCGAGTCCATTCAGAAATCTGATTGAAAACGTCGTCGTAAATCAGTCTCACCAACGACTACGATACTTCCATTCGGTCACTTCAGAATAATTTAAGATAAAAAATATAAGTGACATCTGGACTTAGGTCTCAGGAAGGAATAATCTTTAAATACATATTCGACTTTAAATGAAAAATAGTTAAACTAGTAAATAATAATAATAATAATAATAATAATAATAATAATAATAATAATAATAATAATAATAATAATAATAATAATAATAATAATAATAATAATAATAATAATAATAATAATAATAATAATAATAATAATAATAATAAATAATAATAATAATAATAATAATAATAATAATAATAATAATAATAATAATAATAATAATGTTTCCGTAATATAAATTAAAACTTCTGATTATTAAAAAGTATTAAAAGTGTCACAAGTTTTGAATCTCTTTAAAGCTCTTTCTTTAGTAGTCTATTTATATATATATATATATATATATATATATATATATATATATATATATATATATATATATATATATATATATATATATATATATATATATATATATATATATATATATATATATATATATATATTAAGGGTGGCACTTGGGAAAAGTGAAGAGAAACGAAGGGGAGCTTGCCACGCACGTTCATTCCTGACAGCAATTTTCCTTTTAGGTGTAACCTACCAATAAATGGCAACGCCCTTCCCCCTTTCGGCCCATTTTATGACCCAAAACCTCAAGCCAAATGAGTTTTGACCACAGAGCAGGCCATTAAGATTGCTACCATGCAACCATGGTTTGAGTTGGCATTCCCTTTTAGCTCTTTACCATTCCAGGTAACAATCACTCTTCTCTTAATGATCTGTTATGGGTGCCAGGCATCCTTGCAAAGTATGATAGCAATGTTGCATTTTTTTAAGGCAGGGCCCTAAATTTATCCCTCATTTGGAGACAGAGCTCTCTCATGGTCCTGAAAAACTCTTATTATACTTTCCTTTTTTAAGTTACCAATCTTTCCCGTTTCACGCTCCCAGATCTTTTATGTTTTATAGGCTATTATTGTTATTAGAGAACGTCTATGGCAACCTGACGTGTAATAATAATAATAATAATAATAATAATAATAATAATAATAATAATAATAATAATAATAATAATAACAATAATAATAAATAATAATAATAATAATAATAATAATAATAATAATAATATAATAATATAATAATAATAATAATAATAATAATAATAATAATAATAATAATAATAATAATAATAATAATATTATTATTATTATTATTATTATTATTATTATTATTATTATTATTATTATTATTATTATTATTATTATTATTATTATTATTATTATTATTATTATTATAATTATAATAATAAGAATAACAATAACAACAACAACAACAACAGAAATAATAATAAAAAATAATAATTAATAATAATAATAATAATAATAATAATAATAATAATAATAATAATAATAATAATGAATAAAACGTCAAATTTCATTTAGGGAAATTAATAATTATAAAGGAGATATGTTTAATTAATTTCCAAATCAAATTTATCAAATGACGGTAAATTAATTTTAAGAAATTAAAAAGATTTTAATTACGTTTTTTTTCCTTTTTAACGTGAAATATTTTTATTTTTTTTATTTTTAAGAAAATAAAAATTTAATGAGAGAGAGAGAGAGAGAGAGAGAGAAATTGTTAAAAACGTTCATGAAAAAAAATTCATGTCGGAAGTTTCTTTTAAAGATGAGAAAATAATAATAACCATACAGAAGAATTAATAAAATGACACACATAGAGAGATAGAAAGATAGAGATTAAGACAAATTGATAAATACTTATAAGGATAGATGAACACAAAGCATATATGTAGATAGATAGATAGATAGATAGAGCGATATATTAAAAATAAATAAAGAAACATTAAGAAATAATAAATAGATAAAGATTATATGGAGGAAAATAAATAGATATACAGATGTTAGGAACTAGAGGAATAGATATATGGAAATTAATGATCATATACTAGTAAATATTCATATGTAGGTATCAATTTTTGTATTATTTATTACTTACCAAGTCAAAATTTTAACAGTGGAATTCGAACTTTTTACTAACGATAAAAATACAAAACAAATCTCACCATCTTCTACAAAATACTTCGGGGAATTCCAAAACATGAAGAAATTCAGGCTTCGTTTTTCCATATGCAGGAAATATTTTCAATCACAAAATTGTGGCGGAATTTAGCGGAAAACATAGAAAGAACGTCATACAGGACACTGTGGTAAAGCTTATTAAAATTTTCAAAAGACTTGAAGTTTTGCAGACCAACAGAAAATTGGTGGAAGAAGTACAGCCGCTGGTGAACGGGTACTACACTCACAGAGCTTACACGGAAACCCCGAAATTGTACATGACGGCTGTCTGGTAAAAGTGGAATCAGCAGATAAAGTATCAGGCGAATTTTGAAGCAAAGAGATGGCATCCTTACAAATTACATATAACGCAGCTTCTTTGTGAATACACTCCCGGATAGACAGATGGAATTCTGGGCATGAACATTCAGCAAATTCAACGAGGATTTAAAATTTCATCTAGGATCTAGTTTACCTATGAAGTAAATTTTTAAATCAAGAGAGAGGTTAATCGACAGAACTTACGATATCGGAGTAATTGATGTCCGACAAAGATGAAAGGTGCTGGTAAATTGTGTAACCTAAGATATGGGATCGCAGAATTATCGGACTATTTACAATCACAGAATACGCATCCCGATATGAAACCAAGAGACGAACTCACACCAAAATCACAAACAAACAACAAACACACACCGACCATTAAACATCCCCAAAACCTAAAATAGAAAATAGACAACTAATCTGATAAGTATACATGTACAGACGACCCAAAGACTCATACACATGATCATTAACGACATACATATTCGTCAAATACAATGAGTACACATTCATGCAAGAAAGAAAAAAAAAAAAGTTTAGGCCCTTGCATGAATGTGTACTCATTGTATTTGACGAATATGCATGTCGTTAATGATCATGTGTATGAGTCTTTGGGTCGTCTGTACATGTATACTTATCAGATTAGTTGTCTATTTTCTATTTTAGGTTTTGGGGATGTTTAATGGTCGGTGTGTGTTTGTTTGTTTGTGATTTTGGTGTGAGTTCGTCTCTTGGTTTCATATCGGGATGCGTATTCTTCTATTTTTCAAGTTTCTTTGTCTCATTTCATTACTGTTCCTCCTTCTGCTTGATAATGATTCCCGGGTGTTCGGAATCGAAAGCTTGCCTTTTATATTATAACTTAATTTCAATTTTAATCTATTTTTCGTGCAAATTTTATTGTTTTATTTTTTAATGTTTTAAGTCGTCTTTAACACATTGCAAGCCTGTTTCCATCCCTCATTTCATAGGGTGATTTTTATTATAAATATTGTTTAGTGGTGTATTAACTAAATTGAAATATATATATATATATATATATATATATATATATATATATATATATATATATATATATATATATATATATATATATATATATATATATATATATATATATATATATATAGGGTCCAGTATGTAGGAGTCACCAAATACGTGATACAGGAGGTCCCTATATTGTGAAGTGAGAAGGGGGATAGATCAGGAGGCTGGGTGTTTTCAATGTCCCCTTGTGGAAATGCCGACTGGTAGGTGTTTGGTAGCCACCACTTTTGTTTAAGCCTCGGAGCGTTGGTAGCCTCAGATGGAAGGCTACTTCAAAGGAGGAACCACAGTCGAGGGCAAATGGTCTGCCAAACTGGGTTTCCTTTCGGGAGCAGAGGAGTTGGAACTTCTTCAAAACGTCTTTTTCTGCTGCTGCTGTAGCGGCAGTTTCTTCTTGTCTCGGCTTTGGACGTCTTCTTCGGCTTATTGGATAAAGTGATTAGCCAATTACTTATTTCTGTACCATCTGAAAATTATCTCAATATTGGGAAGGTGTAAGAAAAGTAGCTGGTTTTCCACTTTAATTTAGATTAGATAATTTTAACAAAAATGGTTTACAACCTTTTTATTATTAAAGTTTTACAAATTCATATTGAAATAACATAGAAAATTTTATGTATTTAAAGTAGAAAATATTGTTTTACAATGTATTTAAATATTATATATTAAAATATATTAAAATTGAAATTTTTAACACTAACATTTTTAATTGCAAATATAATATAATATAATATAAAAGAAATATTTTTACATTTTATAATAATATTTTAAAATGGTTTTACCTTCGAGGTTTCGCTGGAAAATTATTTTTAAGCGCGAACGTAAAGTAAAAATGGAGGGAAAAAGTACATTAAGAATTTGGGATAGTAATATACATAATTTACATTATATTTTAAATATTTTTCTTTTTAAATTAATAGTTTATACCTTTATACATTAATAATAATTATTTTAATAATAAAAAGAACTTTATTTTTATTTATTACATGGTTTTAAATTTTTTAAAAATATAAATATAAATACATAAAAGTTAAAGCTAACATGTCTTTTCTCCATTAAAAATTTTACTGTGACATTTTTGACATTTGTCCCAACGATTCGTCAGGACAATTTTTGCAGTGTAATGATATCAATTTCTGAAGAATAATATAAAAAAAACTCTAAATATACAACTATACTAAAAACGGTTTAAACTTTTTAATTTACGTATTTATTAAAAGGTTCAAAGAGGGGAAGTTACTAAGAATTTTTTTTTACTTGGATCCAGATGAGGGCTCGAACCAGCGAATTCAAGGACATAAGACAATCACTCTACCTGTTTGCAATTATTCCTTTTTTTTTTATCAAGTTGTGTTTTGTATTTAATGAAAATGTGTTTGAAAATCAACGTCAAATGTCATTTTTTCCCCTTTTCGGAACGTGACTTTTTTCTTTTTTCAAATTTGGGTCTTGGGAAATATTGTTTTTAAATTTAAATCTTTTTGAAGGATTTCTTTCCCTTTGACAGTCAGACCTTTATTTCTTTCGGCCAATTTTTTAAATTTATTTTTTATAGATCTTTTTTTATTTAGGCTTAAAAAAAAAAGTTTTATTAACACTCATTCAAAGAAAAAATTTAGATAGACACTTGTTTATATATATATATATATATATATATATATATATATATATATATATATATATATATATATATATATATATATATATATATATATATATATATATATATATATATATATATAATATATATAAAAAAAAAAAAGAGGAGTAAGTAGCCTTAGCGTTTTCGCATCCCTAAACAATATATTAATTTCAGGAATTCTGAAGTAATTCTCAAGATGATACTAGATTAAAGCGTGAGCTGATATATATATATATATATATATATATATATATATATATATATATATATATATATATATATATATATATATATATATATATATATTATGTGTATTGTGTGTGTGTGTGTGTGTGTGTGTGTGTGTGTGGCATATGCCATTACACCGAACAAACAAAAACCTAAATTCTGAGAGTTCATAACAAGAACATCCGTCAAGCGTGAGAGCTCGAAACACTCTCCATTAGATATTTAGATATTTAGAATAAGATATTTTTTCCACAGATTCAAAATATTACTGTGTACAGTGTACTCACACACACACAAATACACAGACACATTGACAACACTATCATAAACTTATAATCCAGATAAAGTCAAGCTGATATTGTTAATGTAATTAAAAAAATACCTTTTGTGTGAACAATCAATTCCTAAATTATTATTAAAATTAAATGGCATTTAAAATTAGCCTTTAATTAAATAATATTAGAATCTTCAATCTAAAATTCCAGAAAATCAAAAAAGTTTTCAAGTTTAAAGCCTCCTCTAAAACATATTCCTGTATATATATATATATATATATATATATATATATATATATATATATATATATATATATATATATATATATATATATATATATATATATATATATATATATATATATATATATATATATATACATCAGTTACTGCTCATGGCAATTTGACCTAGGCAATAGCCGAATACTTAAAGATTGTCATATCTTGCTTTTATAATGCGTTGGAAAGATTTTATAATATATATATATATATATATATATATATATATATATATATATATATATATATATATATATATATATATATATATATATATATATATATATATATATTATAATATATATATTGTAAAAATTCTCTACTATCAAAGGGCGTAAATTGCTCTAAAAACAAAAAAAAAACAAAGACGAAAAGACGGGGTAAGATTATAAATATATATATATAATATATATATATATATATATATATATATATATATATATATATATATATATATATATATATATATATATATATTATATATATATATATATATATATATATATAATTAAAGTGGACCCAAGCTTTCGACCTCTACACCCGGGGCTCCATATTCAAAGGAAAGAAGTAAGCAATAAAAGAGAAGAGAAATAAAACGATAATCGTAAGAATTATTTTTTTTGTTGGTTGTTAACAAGTTATATTTTATTTAATATTTTTATAAATAAAATTTTTCACTTTTTCATAAATTGTTTAAACTAACATATATTTTTATATCATCATGACTTCTATTGATTTTTTTTCTCTTATTTTTGAAAATCAAAGATTCCAAAAACTTTCTGTTTTCACTGTTGTTATATAACTATAACAAAAAGTAGAGTGGCGGATACGCCAGTCTTTGGAGAGAGAAGCCTTCCAGAATTCAAATCAAGAAAGTGGTTGGAATGAGGTTAGTCATTTTAGAGAATGTTCATCCAGGATATCATTGCGTGATCACTACGCCTAAGTATCCAATATAACCAAATGGAAATATGGCTTGAGCTGATTTCTATATTTTACTCAGTGCTAACAATCACCCAGGGCTTCCAACGCAAATTTCAAAATTTCACGTTAAACTAAATTACCTTGAATATATATATATATATATATATATATATATATATATATATATATATATATATATATATATATATATATATATATATATATATATATATATATATATATATATATATATATATATATATATATATATATATATATATATATATATATATATATATATATATATATATATATATATATATATATATATATATATATATATATATATATATATATATATATATATATATATATATATATATATATATATATATATATATATATATATATATATATATATATATATTATGTCTCTGGTGGGCAAAGGCCGGAGGCCTACCAATAACCACCAGAGTTGGGGAGCATTAGGAATCTGGTCGCTAATATAATAATATATATATATATGTATATATATGTATATATATATATATATATATATATATATATATATATATATATATATATATATATATATATATATATATATATATATATATATATATATATATATATATATATTTTATCTCACCTCTGGTGGGCAAGGGTCAGTGGCCTACCAAAAACTCCACCAGAGTCAGGAGAAAAGACGGAAACCAGGTCAAATTAAAATTAAAAGCCGACATGACCTGATACACGACGTTTGAAGGTGTGTAAATCGTAGAAAGTTGGGAAAATAGATGAAAAGGAGTGTGTTCCAGACTTTACCAGTAGAGTACATGTAAGATTGAGCATAGCGGTTAAGTCTGGGGTCAGAGAGTTGGATAGAGAAAGGATGAGAGTGTGTAGAAAGACGAGTCGCACGAGCCCTTCTCAATGAAGGAGGTATGCGACGAGAGAGTTCAGAAGAGCAGTGTACATTGTAATAGCGATAGTAAAGAGAGAGTGACGCAACAGTTCATATATATATATATATATATATATATATATATATATATATATATATATATATATATATATATATATATATATATATATATATATATATATATATATATATATATATATATATATATAAAGTTTTTGGGTAATTATGGGATAAACTGATATTATATTTAAGCAGTAAGTTGCTCATTTATGTAAATTAGAAATTATTTCAGTAATAATTTGTTGCTCTTCTTTCCTCTTTCCCTTTTATTAAATATGCAAATTAAGATGAAGAGTTTTCAAACCTTCAAATTGATGCCAAAAGGAAGAATATTTTCCCTCTCTCTCTCTCTCTCTCTCTCTCTTTTTTTGTAACTTTTCTTTTTTTTTTTTTGAAGCTTCAAATTAATTAGAAAAGAAATCATGGAATTTATTCAATCGTTTCAGTTTATAAGGTTTTGATTTTTATTATCAAGTTTTAATTGTTAAATGATTTTAATGACTGTCCAAAGTTATAAATAGTATTATTTTCTCTTTTCAATAATTATGACCATTATTTTAATTGTTACCGTATAATTATCTGGGGAATTTTATATTACTCACACATACGTATTATAAATAAATAAATAAATAAAATAATATAAATAAATAAATAAATTAAAAAAAAAATAAAAAATATATATATATATATATATATATATATATATATATATATATATATATATATATATATATATATATATATATATATATATATATATATATATATAACTCCGGTAACACGTCTTGTGAATCTTGAATCTCCTAACTTCGATGTTCTGTGGCTTAAAATCTTTCTTCCTACCACTTCAATAATCTTGTGCTTCTGCTACTGTTCTCCTAATAGAACAGATTTTTCTACCTTTTTTGAATACCTAACTACTTCTCACGAGACTGTTACATCTTCGCATCCAAATACTGAGGTCCTCTATTTAGGGGATTTCAATGTACACAACACTGAATGGCTAGGTTCCTCTCATACCGATTCAAGGGGAGAGGAGGCCGAATCATTCAGCATTCTCAACGATCTGGAGCAACTGATTAAAGAACCAACACACATTCCAGATCGTCCCAACCAATTCTTGAACACTCTTGATTTATGCTTCACTACTAGTCCTTCTCTCTATAAATATGCTATCTTCGCACCTATTGGTAACTCCGACCACAATCTAATTTGTCTTAATTTTCATGCTTTCTCTCCAACTGCTCCACCCTGCCCTAAGCGTATCTTCTGGCACTTTGATCGGGCTGACTGGGGGGCTTTGCGTTGCTTCTACGCTAACTATTCCTGGAGTGACTGCTTTGTCTCTGGAGACGCTTCGGTCTCTGCCGATAAGGTGGGGGCCGTAATCGTTGATGGGATGAGCAGGTTCATTCCTTCTTCAACTAAATCCTTCTCTCCTCAAAATCCATGGTTCGATCGTGCTTGTTCTCGTGCCATTCAGGCTAGAGACATTGCGTATCGAGCGTGGAAAAATTCTCCTTCTCCTATCACTCTAGCTAATTTTCATTCAGATCGGAATCGTTGCAGGGATATTCTTCGACGAGCAAAGCAGACTTTCACCAAACGAAGGTGTGCTGAGCTCCTAAATTCTCCTACTGAAAAATCTTTCTGGCCTCTTGCCAAAAACATCTCCAACAATTTCTGTAAATCTTCCTTTCCTCCTCTTATTCGCTCTGATGGTTCTGTTGCTAACACTCCAACTGAAAAGGCTAATCTCTTCGGCCTCCTATTCTCCTCTAATTCTACCCTGGACGACTCCGGCAATCCTCCTCCTACTTCTTCTCTCCTCTCAGAGGTCCCATGCCTTTGCCTGTGATTTCATTTGACCAGGTGCATGGGCTTCTGAAGTCTATGAACGTTAGGAAGGCAAGCGGCCCGGATGGCATTCCTCCCCGAGTTTTAAGGGAGTGTGCCTCTGAGCTGGCTCTGTCCCTCGTTCAACTTTTCTCTCTATGCCTCAATACTAGTACTTTCCCTCAGTGTTGGAAGCGCGCAATAGTCCAACCTATTCCGAAGAAAGGTAGCCGCTCTGATCCTTCCAACTATCGCCCTATAGCTCTCACTTGTATTCTGTCTAAGATCTTTGAAACCCTTCTTAACTCTCACTTCTTAGATCATCTGGAATCTCATTCCCTTCTTTCTGATCATCAGTATGGCTTTCGTCGTTCGAGGTCTACTGGTGATATACTTTCCTATCTCACAGATCTATGGTCTTCTGCCCTTAGGGACCATGGGGAGACTTGCGTGGTGGCGCTTGACATATCTAAGGCGTTTGACCGGGTATGGCATGCGTCACTGCTTTCCAAGCTCCCCTCCTTCGGGTTTCCTCCTTCTCTTTGCTTACTTATGTCTAGTTTTCTTTCTAATCGTTCCATTTCGGCTGTTGTTGATGGAGCGACTTCTTCTTCCTTTCCTGTCAATAGTGGTGTTCCTCAGGGTTCTGTCTTGTCTCCTACTCTATTCTTACTTTTCATTAATGATCTTCTCAGCTGTTCATCTAACCCTATACATTCATATGCCGAGGACTCAACCCTCCATTCTTCTACTCATTTCAAATCTGCTCCTTCCTTTGCATCTAGAGTTGCTTCTCGTCTACATCTTTCCGATTCCATTCTTGCAGATCTGGATGGAATTTCCCAGTGGGGTCGTCTCAACCTTGTGAAATTCAACTCTTTAAAAACTCAACTTCTAGAAATCTCTCTCTCAAAGACACCTCCTAACTTTTCTATTTCTTTCGATGGTTCTCCCGTCTCTCCTGTTGACAATATAAACATCCTTGGCCTTCACATAAACAAAAAAATGTCTTGGAAACCTCATATCACAATGGTTGCTAGGGCGGCCTCAAAGAAGCTGGGAGTTCTGTTTAGACTGCAAGAATTTTTTTCTTCCTCGCAGTTACTCCAATTATACAAGGGTCTCATCCGCCCTTGTATGGAGTACTGCTCTCATATCTGGGGTGGCTCAGGTTTCACCCGTCTTTTGGATAGGGTTGAGTCAAAGGCTAAAAGGCTTATAAACTGTCCCGCTCTTTCTAATTCTCTTGATTCTTTATCTTTGCGACGTGATGTTGGTGCCTTGTCACTTTTCTATAGGTACTACAGTGGCAAATGCTCGAGGGAACTATCCACCCGTGTACCTCCACCTTTACGGCGTCCTCGCAGCACAAGGGGTGCAATGTCCGCGCATCAATTTTGCTTGGACATAGGCAACTCCAGACTTGTCCGCTGTGGTGCCTCTTTCTTTCCTGCCACCTCTGTCTTGTGGAACTCTCTTCCATCTTCTGTATTCCCCTCTGCATTCAATCTCAATTTCTTTAAAGCCCGCGTCTGCGCCCACCTGAGAAATTTGCGTTAGGTGGGTACTGTAGGGGTTGTTTTTTTATTTTCTGGATTTTGTACTCTATTTGCTTTCATTTTTATTCTTTTAACACCCCCTCCTTGAATAGGGCTTTGCCCGTGAGTGGTGGTGATGTGTAAAAAAAAAAAAAAAAAAAAAAAAAAATATATATATATATATATATATATATATATATATATATATATATATATATATATATATATATATATATATATATATATATATATATATATATATATATATATATATATATGCGTGTGTTTGTATTTATGTGAGTGTGAGATATTAAAATCAAAAGATAATTAAGTGTAACAATTAAAAATTATGATTTATCAAACATTCATAAACAAAACTTTATGAAAATTGTGATGGGATACGAAAGCTTAAATGTATTTGTTTGAAAGGTAACTTCCCATCCAGAGACCCAACAATTTACCCACAAATAAACGACATAACACAACTTATCTTCTACTGTTGGCTAGTAGAGATTTTTCTCTTTATATTATCTTGACCACTTTATTTGGAGAACGCTTAGATTAACTTAACTTAATGGATGAAGACCTCAATCTAGTAATAAACAAAAGCTCTGGCAAACATACTTATTAGTACATTGAAATTATAATTATAAATACAACTATTCTAATTTTCTTAATAATATTTTAAATTTTATTTACATATTTTCATAAGACATATATTAGTTTCTTTTTATCATTAACATATAATAAAGTAAAATTACAATATAGTAACCAAGAATCATTCATACTTTAAAGGTTCTCGTATTTCCGTAACCTTATGATTATATAGCAAGGGCTTATAGAGTTTCTCTGACAAAGATAGGAATTTTCTCTATGACCTTTCAAAATAGATTTTCATTAGTTTAGTATTAAGATTTTTTGCTACATAGATTTACACATTCTTTCTTTCTGTGGTTTGCATTTTTTGTCATATATATATATATATATATATATATATATATATATATATATATATATATATATATATATATATATATATATATTATATATATATATATATATATATATATATATTGCCCTTTTTAAAATAGTTATCCAAAATATTAAAAAACGTTTTCCCTAAAAATTATAATTTTAAGCAAAAGAAAGTCGCTTCGCTTCACCGATTTATTTTCTAATAAGAAAAAAATAACTGAAAAAATTTGTTGTGACATTTTTGCCACTTGTCCCAACGATTCGTTAGGACAATTTTTTTGCAGTGTAGCAATCAAGTGTTAAAGCTAAATGAAATTTAAAGGACATTGATGAATTTATTAATATTTAAACTGATTAAATGGTTTACACTTTACAGTGAAAAAGGTCCAGAAGGAATTTAAACAATATTGTTTTTTATATTTTTCTTGTCAAACTTTTATAATCACAATATTGTTTTAATTTTCTTATACAGTACAAAAGGACCATTGCACATTCACAATATAATCATATATATATATATATATATATATTATATATATATATATATATATATATATATATATATATATATATATATATATATATATATATATATATATATATATATATATATATATATATATATATTACTGGAAATGTTTTTTGTAGCTCCATCAATCACTATTTTCATAACTATTTGTTGATCTCATTTAATTCTCTACAAAGAAATTTCTTCGAAAAAAAATATTTCCATACACTAATTATACGAAGAAAAGTGCAAATTTTCAGCATTTGACAAATACTGAATATTCGGAGGTGTTTTTATAAAATGTTTTATAGATTAATTATATCAATTTAACCTGATTATTTATTATTCTGCAAGAATTTCTAAAAATCATTTTCATAGCCACAAACACTTTAAAGATATTAATTTTATTAAAAAATATCTTACATTTGCTTATAATAATATATATTTTGTAATAAGGAGGATAGGGAAAATATCAGAACATCTTAGATTGCTCATAAAATATTTGACACATTTCTGAAGCTGAATCACATATGTTTTTATACAAGATTTTCTCACTGAACAGAAATTACATTGCGTTGAAACAAGGTAACGAATATCACTACGTTTATCTCCTATATAACATTAGGATGAATACGATTTGTACAATTTCAAGACTATTCAGATTGGTTTAAAAAAGTCTCCTAAATGAAGATTCTCCATGAAGCATTAAAAGTAGTGTAAATAAACGATGCAATCCTATCTTTTTCTTTTACCAATAGAATCCCCACCTTCATTGCAACATAATTCATCTCTGATGTACGACTTCATTTCGTACAGAGAAAAATGCATCAAAAACAGATGCCTGTGAGGAAGCCTTGGAACAAATGAGATGTGATAATGTATTGTCTCAAGCTGAAAAGGAAAAAGTTGTTTTCAATGCCACAATGACTCATTTTAATCTATTTACTAGATACGATCTTTTAGGTGACTATATAACAACTTCGTAGACTTTTTAAAAGATTCCATTGTCTCCCGACTTGATCAGACTTCTAACAGACGGTTAGTAATTCATTAGCTCATATAAAAAAATTTTAATCAGTCTTAGTGGTTTGTTTTTATATATATTGGTGTGGTTCTTCCCCATATG
>SEYY01018786.1:250000-251449 GCA_009176605.1 Armadillidium nasatum | reverse complement strand
ATCCCCAATAATTTCCAATCAGAAAGAGTTAGAGACACTTCTTTACCTATGCTCCCCAGTTAGCCCAATTAAAGTGCCAGAAAGTATTATTTACATATGCTCCCCAGTTAGCCCAATTAAAGTGCCAGAAAGTATTATACTTAAAAGCTATAAGATTGCGATCAGAGTTACCATTAAGGGGGAAAATAGTGCAGTTATGTTTAGAAGGAGTAGTGGAGAAGCATAGGTAAAGAAATGTCATAAGTGTGTTCAAGAACTGCTTAGGACAATCTGGGATGTGTGTGGGTTCCCTAATCAACTGCTCCAGATCGTTGAGAATGCTGAATGATTTGGCCTCCATCCCACCTGTATTAGTATGAGAGGAGCCCAACCACTCAGTGTGATGTTAGTTAAAATCTCCTAATTAGAGGACCTCAGCATTTGGATGGAAAGAACTAACAGTCTCGTGAGAAGTATTAAGATATTCATAAAGAACCGGAAAATCTGTTCCATTCGGGGAGCATTAGCAGAAACCCAAGATAATGGCATTAGTAAGAAGACGTTTTTAAGCCATAAAACATCGAAATTTGGGGATTCAAAATTTACGAGACGTGTCACAGGAGTGTTAATGTTTTTACAGGCCATTATAAATCCCACCATTTAGTTGGAAAATTGTAAAGAAAGTTTGAGTTAGAGACTTTAAAGTTGTTAGTTAAAGAATCCCTGTCCAACTGGATCTCAGACAGAAGCAAAAGGTTAGAATTAGAGTTAAAGAGGCGAAAGTCAAAGTCAATAGAAAGCCCAAGAATACGCCCATTCCCACGTCCTCTAAATCTAGTCCTTCCAAGAAACTTATACAAACATACTCACACATGCACACAAACACACACACACACACACAAATTGTTATACGATATAACTTTATAGCAAATGCAATTTAATTTAGATAATATTCAAAGGAAATATTTAATCCAACAATGATAAAAGCTATTAAAAAACATTGAAATTCTGCAGTTATGTTATGACATCGACTTAACGTTAGGATGATTGACTCACATGTTTAAAGGAACCAGTTAGATCAGTGATGGACTCATGTGTTTTAAATCGCAGGTTCTACAGCGATTGACTCACGTTCTTGAAGGTGCCGGTTCTTTCGTGAGTGACTCACGTGCTTAAAGCAACTGTTTCTATTAGTGACTGACTCGTGCCTTTAAAGGCACTGATTTTACCAGTGAGCGATTCACGGGCTTGAAGGCCCTGTTTCGATCTCTCATGAGAGGGCTAGAAAGTTCCCCTCCTCACAAATATACAATGCCCTTGAGGTGATTATAAATTAAAAAATATTTTTTTATTTTTAATTGTTTATTAGCTTATAATTTCAAAAGGAATTTCTGAAGAAAAAACAGCAAGAATTTAATTGCACCAGATGGGAAATGTAAAGAGAAAAAGAGTAACAATAAAGAGTAAAGA
>SEYY01018786.1:190000-245000 GCA_009176605.1 Armadillidium nasatum | reverse complement strand
TTTACTATGGTTAGAAGCATTGTCTAGATAGAAGTAACAGTGAGCAGGAAATTTCGAGTTTTTGTTCATTTATTTTTCGTGACTATAAATAAAAATAAAACCTTCCTTACTTTATGAGGCTTCATTTATTGTATATTCACATATTTTGTAATTATAGTTTCAGTAGGGTAAAAAAAAGAATAGGCCGAGTTTTGCTATTGAAACACAAAACTACCAACTCTGGTTGAAGAATCTTTAAGATCTTTAAAGAATCTTTACTGTGGAACACTCCATGCACGTGAAGTAAAGACTAGTCTGTGAGTAAAGAAACATCGAGGAGGCCAAGGTCCATAGAACAAAAAAAAAAAAAAAAAAGTAGAGATAGTAGGAATTAGGAAACAACAAGGATCTGTGAAAACTTCTTATTTAAGAGTAATTATTAATTGTAATTTGAAAGTGTCAGAGCATTGTTTAAAAGCCAGTAATAGAGCAAATAGAATGATAGCAATAATAAAGTGTAAAGATGGGTGATCATTATTAGCTTTTTAATAGTTATGTACTTATGTTAGACCATTGACTGAGATTTGCATAGGTTTGGACTCCTCATCTAAGAAAAGATCATTATGCGTTTTTATAACTTTTTTTTTTTTTTATCATTCGTAGCATATTTTTAGCAGCAATTGATATAAATATACTGATTAGGCGGAGATTCTCTCACAAATACTACTTTCCAGAAACTCATAACCAAAGATGCTAAGCTAACAGGCCTGTAATTTATCAAATCGGTAATAATTCGATCTGGCACGAACCTCTCTATTTTTCACTATATTGAAAATATGAAGTAAAAATATGTTTAAATGCATTCTATATATATTTTTCTTTCACAGAAGAGTAATATAAATACATAATAAAAAGAAAAAAAAAAAAAAAAAAAAAAAAATTTTTAAAAAAAAAAATACTATTTATGCTGCAAAGATGAAATCAACTGTCTTTTAAACTGTTCTATAGTACACTTTTAGCAACAACAATGTTCTCAGAAGTGTCTATTTTCTATATTTAAAAGAGTTTTAAAGAGAGAGAGGTATCGTGCCAAATTGAATATAATATTGATATATGGAAACATCGATATATCAATGCAAATTTTTTATATTTTTATTATTTTGCTAATTTCATTTATGCCTATTAATAATAAAAAAAATAATAATCATCTTCCCCCAGGAAGGACTTTCGTCCCTGTCAGTGGGATATATATATATATATATATATATATATATATATATATATATATATATATATATATATATTATATATATATATATATATATATATATATGGAGTAATACGGCAGTATTCCTGTATGCCACAGCAACATTCTGTCAATCAGTTAGGCCTGTATCATGGCAAACTTCAGTTGTTCAGGTTATGATAAGTTGAACTAAGTATGCTAGAAAACTAAATAATAATAATATTGATAGGCACAAATGGAATGAAAGCAAAATAATAATAATACAAATGTAAAAAAATTTGCATTGGTATATCAATATTTCCATATATTGAAGGTTGTATTATAGTACATTGCAGAAAAATAACAGAACAGTTGAAGTACAAATATGGCCACTTGGTATTCATTTGTTTTTTTTTATTTTTGCATAAATGAAGGCCAGTTGAAGAATAGTTGCTTCACTATTCAGAGTAAATATATCAGTTTTTTTTCTTTTTTTTATAGTTTTTCTTTATATTACTCTTCCATGAAAGAAAATTGTGTAGAATGCATTTAAACTTATTTTGACTTCATATTTTCAATATAGTGAAAAATAGGGAGGTTTGTGCCAGATCGAATTATTACTATCAAATCTTCCTTATTTCCTTTTTTTATAAATAGGCACAATGTTTACTGTTGGTTTCTAGTCCTGTCTTTGAAATCTTAACCATGGCCAATATAGTCTCTATTTGTACTTGTAATTTAAGAGGAGGTGAGCTCTCTAGCAGTTTGTGTCATATTACCTGTATTCTTTCATTTCCTATCCTAGAAATACTTCTGAGCTAATCCTTCTAATCTCAAAGTATATAAGGAAGAAATCTGTTTTTTTTTTTTTTCTCCTTGATGATCTCCTTTCTCAACCATTGTTTTAGTCATAGAAAAATAGAGACAGTAAGAAGCCACAAGGGCCTATCGAGACTGTCCCATTCCAAACAAACAATAACAATATCAAAACTAATACATGCACGAAAGACTAGGTCTATCTTATCCCTAGCTATCAGTTCACTCATGCAAAGATAAAAATAAAACCACCCAATTATACATTTCAATATTTGCCTTCACTTGCAAGTATTTGAATATACAAAAAGGGGAAAAAATAGATAATCAGGAAGGATATAAAAATTAAATTTTTTAAAAAATATCTTAATTTACTTTATATTTACAAATTTATTAATATATTTATAAATTGTAAAAATTAATTTTTGGTTAAATAATCCTAATAATTTCCATTATATATAATTATTCATACCAAACCCCTCCCCCTCTTCCCCCCCAAAAAATGATCCTATTTCAAATATTAGTAATAAAAAAAAATCCTATTTCAAATATTAGTAAAAAAAAAAATAATCCTTGCACCACTGTCTGTTTTATTGTACTTTCCTATTTGTAACATTTATTACATATGCTGTACTACACAACTGTGTTATATTCATTACTTATGGTATGTATATAAGTAAGGCTATATATCCATATTTTATATACCTTACATTTCAATATACAAAATCCTTCTATTGCTTTTTATGATGGTCAACTTCCATTATTCATTTGTACCATGTGGTATTCCTAAAATACCAAGTGAAAAAAAGTACTAATTTAAGTAATTTTGAATCACTAACTTTTTATCTATCCATTTTAGGATCCTTGTTTATAGAGACTTTTCATAGTTAGGTAGGAGAGGGAGAAGTCTGTATAATGGAAAGTCCTAGTTTGCCCAGTCAGTTTTTTAAAATATATATATATATATATATATATGGGAAATCCTGCTTAATGTGACTTTATTATGCGCTATCTGCAGTTAGTGTGATTCAAATGAATGTCACCCTTTCCTGCTTAACACGCAATGTTTCCTAATTAACACAAAACTAAATGTGAAAACTATCTGCAAGTTATAAAATTGTCATAGTAGAAATATCCGTGGCCGCTTTCCAAGGGTATACAGCACCCTGTGGCAGATGGTGACACTTGGTAAAAGTGTTTTTTTGTTTGTTTGTTGGTTCATATATATATATATATATATATATATATATATATATATATATATATATATATATATATATATATATATATATATATATATATATATATATATATATATATATATATATATATATATATATATATATATATCTCGCAATGTTATTGTTCCTAGTGAACCTCAATTTAAAAATGAAGAGGAAAATCCATTTTAGAATCATAATTCTTTATTACCAACGTTTCGGGAAATGTTCCCATTTTCAAGGCTAAAACAGAACCAATATAATAAAATCAAAATTACAAATAAATAAAAGCAAAACGATAAAAAAAACAATAACAAACAATAAATAACAATAAACAATAATAATAATAATAATAATAATAATAATAATAATAAGAGACCCAAAATAATTTACCTAAAACAGCTAAGACATCTCACGGAGAAGAACACACAGTAATTAGTAAAATTGGTAAAATTTTCCAGCACAGGTAAGCTCGGTACAGAATAAAAAGTTAAAATTGGTTGGTTGTTATAGCTCTGTTAATTTATATGTTGTTTAATTTAAACTTGTTACTCCCACTGTTTTTTTTTTTTTTTTTATGCTAATTATTGCTGTAATGTATAACAACCAACCAATTTTAACTTTTTATTCTGTACCGAGCTTACCTGTGCTGGAAAATTTTACCAATTTTACTAATTACTGTGTGTTCTTCTCCGTGAGATGTCTTAGCTGTTTTAGGTAAATTATTTTGGGTCTCATTATTATTATTATTATTATTATTATTATTATTATTATTATTATTATTATTATTATTATTATTATTGTTTATTTATTTTATTATTGTTTTTTTTTTTTTTTAATTATCGTTTTGCTTTTATTTATTTGTAATTTTGATTTTATTATATTGGTTCTGTTTTAGCCTTGAAAATGGGAACATTTCCCGAAACGTTGGTAATAAAGAATTATGATTCTAAAATGGATTTTCCTCTTCATTTTTAAATTGAGGTTCACTAGGAACAATAACATTGCGAGATATGTGTCTACCAAGTATGGGATCAACACGCTCAGAGACCTAAGACGCCTGGAACAGCTCAGCAAAAGACATCTCAAGGCGGAATTGGACCTGCAGTTCCTGAATTACTGTAAGCTTAATAATGTTACTCCAAATTTCGTTAAATTTAAATTATACCGTAAAGCACTCTATAACTCTGATTTTTACATAAATTCAATTAAGAAATTATTGAATATCGAAATTCGTTATAAGGAAAGAAGAAAAGGTTTCATTTCAGATGACTTGGCCTCCTGCCTGGTCTCCTTGTCTTCAAAGGTCAGCTTTATCGACTTTAGCTCCATCCAAGTTTTTATAAACAGAGAGGTATCAAAGTATAAACTATCTATCCAGCAAATACATGATAAAAAGCTCAGAAAGTTAGGCATAAGTAGACCTGAATTTTTGAACCCAGATAATGTAGTATTTAATTTTTCAAGCCATATCCTGTCTGCTCAAGAAAAGTTTTTGTTGTCACTGGGACTTAAATTTTGCCTCCCATGTTTCAAACCAAATTTTAAACAATTTTTTCTCCCCTTTGAGTTACTTGTGAGAAGGTTTAAGAAATTCTCACAAGTTCAAGAGCAACAGTTTGAAGAAACCAGAAAGGCGATTCAGGGATTTTCCCATACCTTTTTTAATGAATACAACAAGGGAAACTTTTGGACACCATTTTTTAAGAGAGCTGACCTCGACATCCTCAAGGCTTTGGGCGGGAGGCAGGATCTGGTTGTTTGCCGCCCTGACAAGGGTAATGGAGTTGTTCTTCTTGACCGTGCTGATTATGTAGGTAAAATGAAAGAACTTTTACAGGATGAAACTAAGTTTGCAGTGACTAATGAATCTTCTTTCAAAATTGTCTTTAGGGTTGAAGATAAGATAAATCGTTTCCTGAGGAACATTTTGGAGACTGGAATTATCTCTGATGAGACCTATAAAAGGTTATATTCTACGGGTGGTTCTCTGTGCACACTTTATGGTCTCCCAAAGATACACAAGCAAAATATACCACTCAGACCCATTCTGGCTGGTTACAGAGCCCCCAATTATCAGTTAGCTAAATATCTAGTTCCCCAACTGGCTCATCTTACCACCAATGAGTACACTATTAGAAACTCCTACGAATTTTGTGACACTGTGAAACTTTTGAACTCTCGGGGTTTTATGGTTAGTCTGGATGTGAAGTCACTTTTCACTAACATACCATTACATGAGACTATAGAGATAATTCTACAAAAACTCTTCTCCGATGCTCCCACATTTAACTCCTTCGATAAACAGAATTTCAGGAAACTTCTGGAACTCTCAGTTTTGGATACTTATTTTATTTTTGATGAAACTGTATATAAACAATGTGACGGGATGGCCATGGGCTCCCCCCTTGGCCCTTCATTTGCAAATATTTTTATGTGTCACCTGGAGGAAATGTTTTTGGAGATATGCCCTCCCACTTTTAAACCTATTTTTTATAGAAGGTACGTAGATGATACCTTCGTTATTTTTAAAGAACAAGATCATGCCACTCAATTTCTGCAGTTTGTCAACTCTCTCCATAACAATATTGAATTTACTTTGGAAAGTGAAGTCGAAGAATCCCTATCATTTCTCGATGTACGGGTCAGAAGAGATGGACAGTTCTTCTCGACTGAGGTATTTAGAAAGAGAACTTTTTCAGGTCAAGGTATAAATTTTTATAGTTTTACTTCTTATAATTTTAAATTAAATTGCTGCAAAACTTTAATTAATCGAGCATACAAAATATGCTCAAATTGGACACTTTTTAATCAAGAAGTTAATTTTCTTAGGTTTTTTTTCAAAAACAATGGATACCCCTTGGGGATTTTTTCAAATATAATAAAACAATTTTTAAATGATATTTTTATTCCAAAACTAAATCTTCCAACTGTACCCAAATTAAAAATGTATTTCTCTTTTCCCTATATGGGAGAAAACACAGCATTTTTTAAGAAGGAACTAAAAAGGATTTTATCTAAGAATTATACTTTTATAGATTTTAATTTTATCTTCAACAACCCCAGAACTATTGACTCTCTCTTTCGCTTCAAAGATGAAATCCCCAAATCGATGCGTGCTGGAGTTATATATTTTTATTCTTGTCCTAAATGTACTTTAGGAACATACGTGGGCTCTACTGAGCGTATGATAAAAGTCCGCATCGATGGTCATAGAGGAGTGAGTCATAGAACGGGGAACCCATTGACCACCAAGGAGTTCTCTTCTATCAGGAACCATTCAGTCCAGTGCAAAGCTAACATTCTAATGGATGACTTTAAAATCTTGGGACAACACAATGAAAGAGAGGCCCTTTTGGTCAGTGAGTCCTTACACATCAAGGAACTCCGGCCAACACTCAATTTGGATAATAGCTCTGTTAATTTATATGTTGTTTAATTTAAACTTGTTACTCCCACTGTTTTTTTTTTTTTTTTTTTTTTTTTTATGCTAATTATTGCTGTAATGTATAACAACCAACCAATTTTAACTTTTTATTCTGTACCGAGCTTACCTGTGCTGGAAAATTTTACCAATTTTATTAATTACTGTGTGTTCTTCTCCGTGAGATGTCTTAGCTGTTTTAGGTAAATTATTTTGGGTCTCTTATTATTATTATTATTATTATTATTATTATTATTATTATTATTATTGTTTATTGTTATTTATTGTTTGTTATTGTTTTTTAATTATCGTTTTGCTTTTATTTATTTGTAATTTTGATTTTATTATATTGGTTCTGTTTTAGCCTTGAAAATGGGAACATTTCCCGAAACGTTGGTAATAAAGAATTATGATTCTAAAATGGATTTTCCTCTTCATTTTTATATATATATATATATATATATATATATATATATATATATATATATATATATATATATATATATATATATATATATATATATATATATATATATATATATATATATATATATATATATATATTTTTTTTTTTTTTTTTTTTTTTTTTTTTTTTTTTTTTTTTTTATTTTTTTAATTATTAATATATAATTTATATATATATATATATATATATATATATATATATATATATATATATATATATATATATATATATATATATATATATATATATATATATATATATAATATATATATATATACACAATAGCTAACTAACATAACTTTATTTAACCAGACTTAATAAACCTAACTTCTAAAATGTAACTAATAACTTAAGCAATTTTTATTTCAAACATTGTTTTTAAGAGATATAATAGTGGTACCATATATTAATAAAATAAATTAAAAAAAAAAAATATATATATATATATATATATATATATATATATATATATATATATATATATATATATATATATATATATATATATATATATATATATATATATATATATATATATATATATATATATATATGATAATTTATTTTATAGCAGCATACTAATATATAATTATCTGTAACTAATCTGTTAAAAATGGAGTCATCTGTGGGAACAGTTCCAGGTTCTCAGACTATTACTTTGATGAAAATTGGTCACTACAAAATTGGGGGAACTTTGGGTTCAGGAACATTTGGCAAAGTCAAATGTAAGAAATGAATATTTACTTTACCATTTTACTTAAATTTAAATGTAATAAGCTTTATAAAAATAAATTTATTATTTTAATTTCCAAATATTTTTTTTATATTTAATTTATCATTATAAAAATTAGATACTTTGTATTTAATAAATAATTATGTAACTAAGTTTAAATTTTGGGAATTATCTTTTTTATTATTATTATTATTATTATTATTATTTTTATGTGTAGATGGAGAGCATATTCTTACAGGAACGAAAGTTGCCATCAAAATTTTGAACAGAAGGACCATTAAAAATCTCGACATGGTAAACAAAATCAAGAGAGAAATAACAAATTTGAAATTATTTAGGCATCCTCATATAATCAAATTGTAAGTATATATATATATATATATATATATATATATATATATATATATATATATATATATATATATATATATATATATATATATATATATATATATATATATATATATATATATATATATATATATATATATATTATATATATTATATATATATTAATATATATATATATATATATATATATATATATATATATATATATATATATATATATATATATATATATATATATATATATATATATATATATATATATATATATATATTTTCTTTTTATTTTTAGTTTTGAATTCATTTTTCTCTTTTAAGCATTAATTTTATTTTTTAATGTTTTTTGCATCAAGTGAAGTTAATTTATAAATATTGTGGATTTAAGACTGTTGCTTGCATACTATCTTTCTTTTCTTTATTAAACGAAAATGTTTTTTTTAATGAACTTAAAAGTTCCTTTTTCAATGTTTTAACACCACTTTTCTTTCAGGATTTTGATCAATATTTTTTTTGTAGTGCATCCGCAGTAGGTATTACAAAAGACAAATCTTGACTGTTGCAGCTTGTCAATTTTTCAAATGGTCGTAACATTCAAATTATATTATTCTTTAACTTCCATTGATTAGCAGTTAATAGCTCTAGGTTGCTTTTTGATTTTGAGGAATAGTTAATAATTGCAGTTTTCTGTTCTTTGTAACATATATGTTGAGTTCCACTTCGTTTCTATATCTTGTGTGAGTTTATGTATTGGTAGTTTCTGGGACTTCTGCATTTCGCTTAATTTATATATATATATATATATATATATATATATATATATATATATATATATATATATATATATATATATATATATATATATATATATATATATATATATTTAAAAATTTCATCTCTTTAGAAACTCATGTCTCCAGCCTTTAGCCAGATAATAAATTTTCAAGCCAAATATTGGCCAAAAATTACTCTCCGGTACATCGCTAATTTTTTTTTATAATTTAATAATACAATACAATATTTAATAATTTTTTTATTTAATGATAATACAATAAAATATTTAATAATAATTTTTTTTTTATATATTAAAATGCAATACAATATTTCCTATAATTTTTTATTTGGCATAATGATGCAGTACAATATTTAATTTCCTTTAAAATTTGTGAACTGCCACAGTGTCATGTTTGAGATAATGTAAAACCATTTCAATATTTACATACTTCACATCTTCGTCTTTATAGTAAGTAACAAAAAGGTGAAAAGTTGCTTGAGCATTATTCTACTATCCTTGAGCAACGTCATGCAAAGCAAAGAAATAATTTTATACAAAGTTACAACTTATCATCTTTTAATGAATTTTTCATATTTGAATATTATTATAATAATTTTATTATAATTATTATTATTATTATTATTATTAATATTATTATTATTATATTTTAATTTCTGAGGTTTTTTTTTCCATATAAAATAGGTATCAAGTTATTAGTACACCTACTGATATATTTATGGTCATGGAATACGCATCTGGTGGAGAATTATTTGAATACATTAAGGCAAAAGGAAAGGTATTTATAAATATAATTCAAGTAGTTTTAAAGTAACATATTTGTTCATAATTTGGTTATTCTTTTAGAGTACTAAAATTGATTCTATTATCTTTATATTTATTTTACATCCATAAAACTCTTTGGTAGCAAAAAGGGAATTTTATGTTGTTATTTTAGCTACTGCAATACCTCTCTCTTTCTCTATCTCTCTTTGTGCCTATATATTTTTGGGAACTTATTTGAAAGGACAGCTTTAAAATGGTTTGCTTCTACTTAACTGCTTTTTAAAGTAGTGACATACTTGGTATAATATTTAAATTATTAAGATAATTGAAATAGGGGTGTGGTACTTATGTTCTACTGACTTTATGAATTTGTGGTAAAGATTGTTATAATGTTGGGACTACATGATTTATGAAGCATGTTTTGAACATGTATGATTAGTTACTTCTTAAAGAGAGATGACCAGTTAATATAGCAGAAGCGTTAACTTTGTTTACAAAGTTTATAAATTAAAAATTGCTAAATGTTAATTAATGAAATAAGTAAATGTATTCATTTTAATTAAACATAACAGAAAATCTTATAATTATTATTCATTAGCCCTGTTTTCATTGGTGATATTCTTTCAAATCTATAGCTGTTAAAGAGGCTTTTTTTTTCAAATCTAAGGTTTACTTAAATGCTTTAATTTCAAATTACACAATTTTCAGTATTAATATAAAATTAAAATGAATCATGCTACTGGATGATGTCACTTAGGTTTTTTTTTTACCTTATTTTCTGTTTTAAAAAATTTAATTGGAAGAGGAGGAACTTCTTTCTTTTAAAAGCTCCTTCATTTTTTACAAATATTTGACACACAATACTAGAGTTATTGTTAGTAAATTGACTCTACACAGCAAATTGTAATGAGTTTCTTCAGTAAGATATAAAATAAACAAGAATAAAATGATTAATTTAAAAGGCAGAATAGGAGACTTTTAGAAACGTCTTTTGACCTAAATAAGAATAGGATATTCAAATGAGATGATGTCTTTACACATCAGTGGAGCAAGTGAAAAGTAGGAAAAGAATATTGTAGATTAGAATAATAAGGGTTTCCAAAAACAAAATATGTAAATTATGAAATATCTTTGAATAACTATATATATATATATTTTTTTTTTTTTTTTTTTTTTTTTTTTTTTTTTTTTTTTTTTTTAAGTTAAAAGAAGCAGAAGCTCGAAGATTTTTCCAACAGATCATCTCTGGTGTTGATTACTGTCATAGGCACATGGTTGTTCACAGAGATCTCAAACCAGAAAACCTTTTATTGGATCACAATTTGCATGTTAAAATAGCTGATTTTGGTAAGTTTTCTGCATAATTTTAAATATTTTATGTTTACTATTATATACCAATCTAATCAAATCAATGATGGAACTTTTAAAGTGGAAAATGTAAGTTTTGCATTTAGATTTTAATGTTAGGAATAGATATGGTAACTCTTGTTTCAGCTATTATATATATATATATATATATATATATATATATATATATATATATATATATATATATATATATATATATATATATATATATATATATATATATATATATATATATATATAATGAAGCTTTAATGTTACTGATAATTGCATAAATTAAGGATAATGAAGTCTGGTAGTTTTAAAATTGGTAGTTTTAGGCATAAGACAGAATAAGAGTTGAATTTTTCTGGTAAGTTGGGGTATTTTAATGGGCATTAAAAATTGCTGTTTATGTAGGAGATTTTCAGTAATTAATTTACAATTTAAAGCATGCTGTATTTTTACAATAATCATTACAAATCATGTAAAAATCATTGTGACTTTTTTTTAGGAGATTTAGTTGGTAGTAAAAGATGGGAAGTATTTTCAAGTTATCGAAAAAGAGTATTGAGTCAGAAGTTTTGAGAGAGTTGGTAATATTTAATAAAAAAGCGATTCTAGAATGTGACTTTCTGATTTATTTGTATGAGAAAGAATTTTAAAGTTTTGAAATTGTGTCAGATTACGGCATATTTTCGAATTGTAGAAAATGACTTAGACCATAAGGAAGCTAAGGTTCATGAACTCACTCCCATGTGTTCACATACACGCGTCCTAAGTCGTCTTACAGTGGATCATATAAAGGAATATTGTGTACTACAAGAACAATTGTTATATGTGGACGACACAAGACCGAAGCAGTGAAAGAAAGGAATCTTTAAATTTAAATAGAGAACCAATAGTGAGTTGTTGGTGAAAGAATATTGACATAAATTATCTTTTCTGGAACGGTAGAGACGGGAGAAAATTAAGTATAAACCTTTGTTCAGACAAAGTCTTATTTGTTTAAAAATGACATATGTAGAGAAGCCGTTGATCACAAAGAATTTCAAGACCATCTCTAATTCTTAGTGAAAAGATAGAAAACTAGAACAATGTGTATATGCTCTATGTATTAAGGTAGAAATACTATTTATTTTATATTTTAGAAAGTTAAAGCTGTAAAAATAAATGTTCATGTTTGCCACCATCATTTCAATACTGTTTCTACTACATATCAAGTTCTCAAGAATGTCTCGTTTCATCATATATATATATATATATATATATATATATATATATATATATATATATATATATATATATATATATATATATATATATATATATATATATATATATATATATATGTAAAATAAGGTCTTTCAAATATTATGGTTGACGGAGAGTTTCTGAGGACAAGCTGTGGATCTCCGAATTATGCTGCACCTGAAGTGATATCTGGGAAACTTTATGCTGGTCCAGAGGTAATAGTTTCTTAAGTATACCGCGTAGTAAAAGTATTACTTACTAATTTAGATTAATGTTATAAATTTAGGACAATCAGGAATCCATGTTATTGCCGCAAAAAAAGTAAAATAAATTTAAAATGGCTTCGTAAATAACAAAGGCTTATTTTGATAATCACAAATATTTTTATATTTGTCTTTATTTATTTTCTTGATAAAAGTTTTACAGGAAAAACGATAATATTTGTTCAAAATTTGGTTAATTAACGACGTGGTAACTTATATGTTTAAAATAGGCAACTTTCTAGGACAAGACATTTTCATTAGAAAATAGTCGTTGAAGTTTGAATTTAAACTCAAATGCAAAAGGGGCTTATCCCCGTTTTGTCTGAATCTCCCTATCCATCTTGCCTGCTGTATATATCAATATATATATATATATATATATATATATATATATATATATATATATATATATATATATATATATATATATATATATATATATATATATATATATATATATATATATATATATATATATTGTGTATATCATCACTTTTTAGTAGTGAATAAAATTTAATATGGTTGCAAGTAACTTTCTTGTTTTAGATGGTTCAATATTTGTCAATAACAGAAAGTCTTAATATTTCAACTTCTGCTAAGTCAAACAAATTCTCTATGGGAAAACTTGTTGCCATCTTGACCTCAAAATATGTTTGAAATTATAGTTAAATAGTTAAAAATATTCACCCTAAGTACTAGAAAAATTATGAATTTGGCATGAAAAATGTTCTTTGAAATAATTTGTTTAAACACCTGTATGTGTAATACAATACAGTAGAATTGTTACTGCAATCAAGTTGTTTCACTTGCCATGGTCCTCATTGGTTTAATACTTGTTAAATTTATTCACAAGTATTCAGGTACATAATTAGCAAAAAAAAATTGCAATAAAAAAGTTGTAAAACTATTTCATTTTATATTGTAACTTATTGCCAGACAAAACAATGAACTCTACTAAAGTTGACCAAGTCAGAAAAAACTGGCAGAGTCCCAGAGTCCTCGCGGATCTGAGTTCCGGACTCAATGCATCACTAATATATATATATATATATATATATATATATATATATATATATATATATATATATATATATATATATATATATATATATATATATATATATATATATATATATATATATATATATATATATATATATATATATATATATATATATATATATATAAGGTTGATATATGGTCTTGTGGTATTATTCTTTATGCTCTTCTTTGCGGTACACTTCCATTTGATGACAATAATGTTCCAACATTATTCAAGAAAATTAAAAGTAAGTGTTGCATATGTTATGGGCTTGGTTCTTTGTAGGTATGAGATGTTAAAATTGTTAAAGGCGGTAGACTGATAACTATGTATTTCATGCTGATTTGTGTTGAAAGTTTCTGTAGGTTAATAATTATATTTGAATGGCTTTCATAGTTTGATTTGTTTGCTCGTTGTGACAGTCAACTACTTAATACCCGATATACACAATATATTAATTAAATCCTCTAAATATAATAATAATTTTATCAAATTATTATTATTATTATTATAGTAGTAATAGCAGCAGTAGCATCAGTAGATGTGGTAGCATATTGATTTTTACTGTTGAACTGTTTTTTACTCTTTCTTTATAATTCTTAGTCAAATGAAACCAAGACCAAATATTTTTCAATTCTTAAGGTGGCTTACCACCGTCTTATGATTATAGATTTGTTAAACCTTAACGAAAGAGGTACAAGACTAGATTTGTTATGCTCTGCATGCAAAATAGTTGATTTTGGAGTACATTTAGTTGCCGTAGGACAGATCAAGTGCATCGTAGTAATGTAAAGGCCACACAATATAATAGTTGTCCTTGCATTTCTTGAAATGCCTGTGTATATTGAATTAAGTGTTACCCATCTGGAGCTCTTGAAGAAGTAAAGAAATACCCATACCTCTGAAATAAATCCATCGAAGAACACTGGAATCAGTCCTTGCGAATGAGATATGCTTGGAGAGGTCTTCTAGAGATTTGTAAATTACTCATTTTCGATTGTTTTTCACTTTTTGAACATGTGAGTTCCTTGCTATTGATTGATTTAATTGAGAATATTGAAACTTCTCATTTTCCATTCTGTTTTAGGGCTTTTTTTGCCACACTTTTATTCTTTAGTTTTCCTTATTTGTTTAAGAATATTGTTATGTAATATCTACTTTTAATAAAAAATTTTGCCATATTCATGCATGGATATGATTTTCGAGAATTTTTTTTTTTTTTCTCAAGTTTTAAGTACTCTCTTTCCATTCAAGTTTATGATTTTTTTTTAATTTTTTTTTTTTTTTTTTTTTTTTATTTTTTTATCTTATTTTATCTTTATTTTTTTTTTTTTAAACCCAGTCTTTTATCCTCATATTACAGATAGTAAGATAATAGGTGATATTTTACCTGCTTAAAGGTATAATATAAAAGTTTTGAATACACTTCTTCCCTTTTATTATTGTTGTTGTAAGGTTTATTGATCTTTTAATGTGATATTTTTTTATTATTATTATTATTATTATTATTATTATTATTATTATTATTATTATTATTATGCAGATGGTCCACTTATTCTTGCAGGTTTTAACGAGTTTTTCTCTTGTTCACAGCCGGAGTGTTTCAGATTCCTGATTTTCTTAACCCAAGCGTAGTTCGTTTACTCCTTCATATGCTTATGGTTGATCCTATGAAGAGAGCAACTATTGAAGATATTAAGTAAGTATTATAGCTTGTATTTGGTTGAGTCTATTAAAGGTAGTAGAAACTGGGTTAAATATTATTATTAGTAGTAGGAAGGAAGAGGAGGAGCAGCTTAAAAGTCTGACATAGATTTACTAAACCACAAAATTTTATGATTTGAAGAAACCGTCTAAGAGAAAACACCAGACATTTATCATAAAGCTGTACAGTTTTTAGTTATGTTATGACAATATTTATAAAGGGAAGAAATAAACTATATAAAGAATAAGTTTTTTAAAAAAATATTATTTTAATACTTTGCTTATTTTTCTTACAGTGTTGTATTATCTTATAGGTAGCGAACTTGGGGTTATAATTTATTGTGATTATTTTCGTTTTTTTTATTCTTTGCACACTTTACTTTTATGGTTCTAATGACGAAGAAATGGGTTCCTGTTTTTTCTCTGTGCAGGTTCTCACTGATTTAAAAACTCTTAAAATTTAACTTTACTCATTCCCTGCATTAATGATAATTATAATAATAATAATGATTATTATTATTTGTCTATTTATTATTATTACTTTTTCTTTTTAGGAAGCATGATTGGTTCCAGAAAGATCTTCCATCTTACCTGTTTCCTCCTCCATATGATCACGATATCTCTGTTATTGACCAGGACGCTCTGCAAGAAGTTTGCGAGGTGAATTAATATGTTTGAGTTATTCAAGTTAAAAGATAAAACCTACACAAAGAAAGGAATTACTTAATAATCTTCCTTTTTTAAAAAAATTTTGTTCATTTATTCCTTAGAAATATACTTACGCAACATTGCTAAATGAATACATAAAGCTCCAGTACTGAGTGTTAAGACATAATGAAAGACTTTAAAGGGGTTGGAAATTTGTTACGAAAAAGTTAATTTGTGAGGTTGATGTGACTGTTTTTGAAATGAAAAGATTATTGTGAAGAGTTTTCTAGATGGGTATCAACAGTTGAATGAAGATTGAAGTTGTTGTAAGCTCAAAGGTAAAGAAATCAGGATAAAAGTCAATTTATGAATTGCATAATTGTAAAGAACGAGTTGTTTGCACATCAAATAGAACGAAGGTATTAGGTAAAGCTATCAGTGTTTGTTAGTGATAAATTTATTCATTGACTTCTTTACACTGCAAAAATTGTCCTAACGAATCGTTGGGACAAGTGGCAAAATTGTCACAACAAATTTTTTCAGTTATTTTCTTTTTAGAAAATTAAATGGGTGGAGTGATTTTCTTATGCTTAACATGTCTTTTCTCTATTGAAAATTTTAATGTGACATTTTTGACACTTGTCCCAACGATTCGTTAGGACAATTTTTTCAGTGTAGGCATGAAATCTCTCTCAGTCCCAGGAGAATAATTTTTAAATCATTTTCACAGAAATTACAAGTTGAATCTAGCGAAGTTCAAAATGCTCTCCACTCTGATGATCCTCATAACCAGCTGGCCATTGCTTATCACTTGATTGTCGATAATAAACGTTTTGTTGATGTTAATACTATGTACAGGTTTGTAAGTTAGATTTTATGTTGACATAAAAATATATTGTTCAGTTATTTGATAGAATTACAAAAAAATTTACCATACGTTTTTTTTAAGGAATATTTTGAGATTCTTGAGTCATGTATGAAGACAAATATTAACTGCAAATTGTAAATGATAATGTGCTTTAATATCTTTTGGGTTGGTAGATGTTTAATTAAATGGAAATATTGTTTAAGTATGGTGAAAAGGACTGCAAGTTTCCATCTTGGTGTTCAATATAGGGTTCCTAGATAAATAAATAAATATATTTAAAAATATTTCTTCATAATTCATATTAAAGTACGCTATATATCCTATATTATTATGAATGCAGTAAAATAATATACGTGTGATTATAATGTTTCTTGGAAACAAAAAGATTTCTAAGAGCAGAAAATTTATTATACGACTTTTTCAAACTTTTTTTTATTGCCTTTTGATTTTTAAATATTTCATTATTTTCATATTCTTTAAGTCTTAATTAATATTAATAATAAAGTTCGATTTAATAAATATTAAAAATAACTTTTTTATTATCATTATTTTTTCCAGCATACGAGATTTTTACAATCCAAGTTCTCCACCTCCATCAGCTCCTCCGTCGTTCAGTCCTTCTGATCCAAGCCCCATAAAACCCCATCCTGAGAGGATTGCTCGTAAGTCCTTCCTCTTAAGTATTGTTATAACTTTAGAGACATTTGGGAGGTCGCGATCCCACTTTGGGACGCTTTAATCATTAGAAAATTTTTCATAAACTTCTGTAATAAATAACGCACTGAATATACGCTAACTCTGTAGGAATAGAATCAAATATGATACACTCCCACTCTTTATTCTTAAACTTTTGTAACTAATTAAATTTATGAAATTTGTAATACAAATTAGTGATGAACAGAAGTTATCATTTCGAAAATATGAGATTGAATATATATATATATATATATATATATATATATATATATATATATATATATATATATATATATATATATATATATATATATATATATATATATATATGGAGATATAAAATTTGTAATAAGCTAGTGCTAATAGTATGAGTGGAAAGTTTATATTGTTGTTGTTTTGTTTTTTTTACCTTGTAGGTGATAACTGCAAAATTGTGAAATGAAACAATATTGACTAGTGAACATGAATTTAAAATGAGAATATCATTGTATACGTGTAACTAAAGAAAACAAAAGAAGCTCAGAAGATTAGAAATAAAACTATGACATTTTTGTTGCTTTTAACCAATCAGTTGTGGTAGTGTGTGAATCTCCATGTGTGTGTGTGCCAAAAAAAAAAATTTTTTTTAAAGAAAATAATTAAAAAAAAAAAAAAAAAAAAAAAAAAAAAAAAAAAAAAAAAATAATATTATATATTATATATATATATATATATATATATATATATATATATATATATATATATATATATATATATATATATATATATATATATATATATATATATATATATATATATATATATATATAATATATATATATATATATATTTCAGCTCTTCGTGATCGTGCCTTCACTGGTGATCGCAGTCTTTCAAAGGGAACACCTGTGAAAAGGGCAAAATGGCATTTAGGTAAAATATATATATATATATATATATATATATATATATATATATATATATATATATATATATATATATATATATATATATATATATATATATATATAAAATAACAATGGACTTTTTTGAAAACTTGTACTTCCTACCCGATAATTTTTATTATATGGAAGATTCTCACATAAATTGTATGTATGTTGAAAGTTTGAGATTTAATCCATAAGGAGATGTCATTACCTGTCAGCATATTCACTATCCATGTCTACAAACATATGCCAACTTTGAACAAATTGTTGTATCCCGTCGCTGAAGAAATCATACGTACCCTCCAGGCATTTTTGCTTGAACCTCTGTATCACCAATGTAACTGTACCCCTTCTGGTGTTCCATCAGCTTCATGAAAAGTTAAAAAGTCGAAAGGGGTTATTCGGGTTGTATGGCGGGTGTGGTAAAATCGTGAAATTTGAGGCTCTGCAGTGCATCCTGCATTTGTTGACTCGTGTGTGGACGACCGTTAATTTGGTTGAGTATTGTTTCTTTGTCAGAACGAACAAGTTGTAATTGTGATCAAAACTTCTCCAAAGTGTTTATATATTTATCTGAGTTAACAGTTTGGCTGCATTCCAGAAATTCTGTGTGAATTATGTTTTCACAATTCCTGAATATGGTCAACTAAACTTCCTCTTCCGAAGCGGTAACTTTGTATTTTTTTCGGGAAAAAACTTTATACCTGTACTCCATTGACTGCCGCTTATTTTTCTTATACATATCGAACCAGAAGTTCTCTACAAGCTTTTCGGTAGTTTCCTTTGAGGAGTCAGCATTCTGTTTAACCCATTTTGCGCACATTCTCCTGTAGCCAAGCGTAGCATGATGGACATATGGAAAACGTGGTGATGTCTTTACAAATTGAAATATCTATCGACACGAATCAGTACTCACCTCTACACAGGCGTCGTCATACACTGTACCTATTCATTGAGGAGTGTTTATGGGCACACAACTCTCCGCATTGGGGAATTCAATAATAGCAGGGTTTTTTTTAACCTCATATATATGTACGTCCCCATTTGTCATACTTCTGCGAATGCGTGATTTTGCTGGCAAATATTTCTTGGTGTCTATCTGTGATAATCATTTGCATGGAGATTTCTTTCATACCAATTTTACATGTCTTGTTACTGTTGTTGCCAAACTTATGGCATATGAGGCAAATCTTTTCAAAATATATATATATATATATATATATATATATATATATATATATATATATATATATATATATATATATATATATATATATATATATATATATATATATATAGGGATGGAGTGAAGTATCGGTATCGGTATCGGTATCGACCTTTTCAGTATCGGTATCGGCAAAATTTTTGGATAAGAGTAAAGTATCGGTATCGGTAAGTATCGGCATATTTTTAGGTATCGGTATCGGTAAAAATTTTGGTATCGCTCCATCCCTAATATATATATATATATATATATATATATATATATATATATATATATATATATATATATATATATATATATATATATATATATATATATATATATATATATATATATATATATATATTATTTATTAATTTTAACAGGTATTCGTTCCCAGAGTGAGCCTAAAGATATCATGAGTGAAGTGTATAAAGCTATGAAAGTTTTAAATTTTGTAAGTATTTTTCTTGACTTCCTTACAATTGAGTTGATCATTTGGTTTTGTGTAGTATTTAGTGACGTCACAAATTGTAAAATATTTTAAAATCCATAGAGAGACTACCAAGAATTACAACAGAATTAACAATTTACAGGATATAATAATGGTATATACTCTATATTAGTATTACTAAATTAATCATTTCGTCGTTATTGTTTGTCGTAGAGGATTTTTACTCTCTCTAGTTTGTAAAGTTTTTTTAGAAAATTTTTAGTAAAATTTTTAGGCATTGTAATTTTTTATTTTCATTAATTGATAAGAAGATAAGTTACAATTACATTTCTATTTAATTGTAAAATTGGTATTTATTCTTAAACCTTTATTAAGGTTTATAGGGAAGAAAGCATTAATAAATTATGTCAACATCTTATTTTCATAGTATTATTGCAAAGGTTCTAATTAATGTATTTTTTTTGTTACCAGGAATGGAAAGTTATGAATCCTTACTACGTTAAAGTACGCCGAAAGAATCCCATCACTGGTAATCATGTTTATATGTCATTACAACTTTATCAAGTGGATTATAAGTCTCATCTACTTGACTTTAAAGTCATTAGCTCCGATCATAGTGAAAAGACTGGAGGTAAGAAAGATTGTTACTATTATTCTTATGTGGGAATCAAAACCCTCATTAAAATTGAAAAATAATGTACTAATAATAATAATAATCTATATTTTAAAATAGGTGGAATATAAAATTAAAAATTTAATTATAAATATTATTTCATTGTAAATAGTTTGTGAAAAGCTGAAAATGTAGGATTATTTATAAGTCAATTTGTCCGAGTAACAAAATTGTAGTATTCATTTTATTGAATAGAATTTTTCTGTTTCTACTATTGCCACTTTCAAATGCTCAATTCTCACATATATGGTAACTGAAAATTTTATAAACTGAAATAATTATTGTTTACTCTTTAAATACTTATTTAAAATATATAACTGCATAAAGATACGACACTAGATTTTGTCCTTCTTTTCAAAACTAATCATTTAAAGACCGAATTCAGTGGTTTACTTGGTTACAAATTCGGTAACAAAAGAGAGAATGTTTTCCCCACCTCTCTTCCTTCAAAAGGGGTTACTGACGAGGCTGCTGGAAGGAGGGCTTAATGGTTGCAAAGCTCTTTCCCGTGAGATTTCTTATGAGTTGGATTCCTGTGCTGCCTAAGAAGGCAATGGGAGATGATCCTTTCACGTTTGAGGATTGGCCATTAAAAATTTTACTCATTGTTGGCATATGTCGAGAGAACCTTCTTCAGCTCGATTCACCACATTTTGTGAGATGCAGCTCCTTGGGGAACTCTAGAAATAAATACTTTTCTGTCCTACCTTATATCTATCTCCTATGAACACATTTGAATCCTTTTTCTTCCGGTCAGATGTCTTTTTTGCCGTTTAAGAATTAAATTTGCTGTATATTATTTCAAATCTTCCGTATCATCAATCACTTTAGCTTCATCAAGGAGAAGTGTAAGGTGTTTGTTCCCAACTCAGTATCGCCTTTCATAGTGTATATTGACTTCTGCACAAGCACTCAAAAAAAAATATTATTATTATTATTATTATTAAGTGTAATCATTATTAATTTATTTCATCTTTCTTTCTTTCTTTTAAAAGATGATAACCATCCAGAAGGTCACCAAATTATGGAATTCTTTGAAATGTGTGCTGCCTTGATAACAGAACTTGCTCGTTAAACATATATATATATATATATATATATATATATATATATATATATATATATATATATATATATATATATATATATATATATATATATATATATATATATATATATATATATATTATATATCACGCCTGAAAAAAAAAATGGGCTTAGTTTGATTGTAGTTGCCATCAAAACCACTTATTATTCAACTTCTAATTTGCATTTAATATCTATTTACAAAACAATAAAAATTTTGGCATATATATATATATATATATATATATATATATATATATATATATATATATATATATATATATATATATATATATATATATATATATATATATATATATATATATATATATATATATATATATATATATATATATATATATATATATAAGAGCAAAATATATACTTTTTATTGGTAACTGAAGAATTTTATAGTTTAGAAAGTAAACTGAGTTGGTAACTATTGTAATTTTACATAGACGTTTTAATGTATAAGGTATTGCGGTTTTAATATTAATTATTTATGTATAGCAATTTAATCCTATTATTTTCTTTAACAGAATTGAATATTTATTTTCAATATATATATATATATATATATATATATATATATATATATATATATATATATATATATATATATGGGGAGGTGATTAAGGTATTGATGTTGATTAATTAAAGTATTAGATGTAAAATAAGAACGTTATGTTTTTAAAATAACAACTTTCAAAGAATTAAAATTCCACACAAACTTTATTTGGAAAATATTTTTATTAATTGAATTTTTTTATTTATTTTATTTTTGGCTAAAAGTTTATATCCCATTTTGTTTGCCCCCAAATTTTGCAAAATCTTCCTTTGCTTCTCATGGAATTGACGTATCGAAGTTCAAATGGAATTAAGCTACATTTCATGAAGTAAAATAGAAATATATAAGTACTTTTAAGGTTTCAGGCTAGGCATCGTATGAAATGATGAGAGATATATATATATATATATATATATATATATATATATATATATATATATATATATATATATATATATATATATATATATATATATATATATATATATATATATATATATATATATATATATATATATATATATATATGCAAAAAGGATCATAAACGTAAACATTTTTAACTGCTTCAACCTATTCTCAAAGCTAACAATAGAATGAACAAAATAATAATGATTAATTAAAATATCAAAATAACAGTAAAAAAATAAATATTATAAAATTACTATATAAAATTATTAAATGTATATAAAATTTAACACAGAGAAAAATTCTATCATGTCGAAATCTCACTTCAAAATTATAATATCATCTGAATGGAAATTTTTATTTAATTTAGGTTTGTGATGCCAAATTTATAAAAATTCCTGAAAATGGAGGTCTTCCTAAAGTACATAAACCTTGTTTACCCATTCGTACAATTTTGTCTGGTATTGGCACGATTAATTATAATTTAATTATATAAATGAAACTCTGACATTATTCTTAATTCCTTATTCTCTAATGCAAGGACGATCAGTGGTTTGGATAGATCTAATTTTCAAGAATTATCACATATAACTACCAAAGATATGATGATTTTATTTGATAGGAAATTCAAATTTTATATTTTGAGAATGAGCTGGACCCCTATTTGCTGGAGTCTTTTTATATTTGGCATCACAAACCTAAGTTAAATGAAAATATGCATTCAGATAATAATATAATTTTGAAGTGAGATTTCGACAAACGATAAAATTTTTATATTTTAAATTTTATATAGTACTTTTATATTTGTTTTTTAGTGTTATGATATTTTACTCATTATTATTTTGTTCATTTTATTGTTAGCCTTGAGAATGGATTGGAGTAGTTCTCACCCGGAACTAGTCGGCAGTAAATTTCTTAAAAACGTTTAATTATAAAGTTATAAATTATAAAGTTCCGCCTTATCAAAAAATGTTTTTATCAACTGTTCTAAATATATATAATGCGGTGTACTTTAGCACAAACCGAGGCCGCCGCTCGGATCTCTCTTGATCCTAGATATATACTACCTTATCTAGAACAGTTCCACACTCCTCGAATAGGTAAATGCCTTTAATATGTGAACTTTTACAATATATATATATATATATATATATATATATATATATATATATATATATATATATATATATATATATATATATATATATATATATATATATATATATATATATATATATATATATATTTATATAAATTTTCAAGTTTGATTTGGATGGGATTTTTTTCTCATGTTGATTAAATCATTCATACTTTCTCATAAAATAAAAAGTATTAAAAAAAATATATAAATATATATTATATATATATATATATATATATATATATATATATATATATATATATATATATATATATATATATATATATATATATATATATATATATATATATATATATATATATATATATATATATATATTATTAATGATGGAATAATTAATTGTTATCGTCAAAATCGGCATATTTCTTCTCATTCGTTATCATCATCGTCAATTTTCTGCCAATTATTTTGCCGATAAATTCATATACATTAGTTTATAAATATCTCTGTTTCACCTTCTATTGAGATTTAAAGGCTGTTTAGTATTGGGGGTCAAATATACACTCCAAGACGAAATCGAATTATCTTAGAAAGTAGAGAAAAGATTGTTTCTGAATCACAATTTAAGAACTCTAAATTTAAAGTACTTGAATTTTGTATGTCTGTCTTTTTATATTTTAATTTTTTTTTTTTTTTACAATCAATTCTCTGAAGATGCTACAAGGTCTCCCACTCTCTCTCGACTCCAGATATGCCCTTTTAGATTTCAAAGTACTAATCAAAAGTTAATAAAATTTGTATTTGAACATCTTCAATGAGTTCGTAAATCATTTGGATGACGGTGAACTACGTTTTTGCTATTTTCAACAGGATGGCGTCAATTGTCATGCGTCCAACGTCAGCTTGTACGAAACTGTCCCCTCCTTTGAAGATTGGATTATTTCAAAGGAACTTTGGCCACCATGGTTGCCTCACCTTACACAGACCAATTTCTTCCTATGGGGACATGTTGGAAAAAAAGTATATCGCATCAAGCCACGTACTCATGCAATTGAAAGACGGCATTCGTCAGGCAATTGAAGCTGTGACTTAAAATATGTTGACGATCACTTCCAACTTGTGATGTCACCACGATTCTTACACACAATTTGTTCGTGTCAAGATTTTATTAACTTGTGACCGATACTTTGATATTTATAAGAGGAAATCTTGGGCCGAGAGCGAGTGAAACACCTCGTATTATACTATTTTAAAATTACATGTATTTACACACTTGAATAAAGAAGATAATCAAATTTCTCCTTATAAAATTTTTAAATTTATTAATATGATGAAAGTTTTAAAAATATATTTTCAATTTCATCATTATCCTCAAATTCATTATAATCATCGTCAAAAATTCTTAAAATGTCCCATCATATATATATATATATATATATATATATATATATATATATATATATATATATATATATATATATATATATATATATATATATATATATATATATATATATATATATATATATATATATATATATATATATATATATATATATATATATATATATATATATATATATATATATATAAATTTGTACAGTAATATAAATCCTGCCATTTTAGTTTCCTTTTAACAATGAATTATATTCTATAGTCAATTTCATTTTAATGTCAAGTGGTATATATATATATATATATATATATATATATATATATATATATATATATATATATATATATATATATATATATATATATATTATATTATATTTATAAAATTTTATATATATATAATCTTTTAACTTTTCATAGTTCATTTTTGAACCTTTTGTAAAAAGATATTCATATATTAATATAAAGAAGTCAACGTATATGTGTTCTATACTCACCTGCTTTCATTAAAAATTATATTTATTATATAATTTTTAATTTATTTTTACCCTAAATTGTCTATTAAAAAAAAATACGTTCTAAATGTTATGTTATTTTACTTCATTAATTTGTTGTACATATCATTCGGATAGGTTTAAACTTGGGATGGACTGGGCATGAAGTATCAATATTATAAATATCAATTTCAAGGACGGAACTAGAGATGTTAAACTGTTTATGGTATATTATATTACTTTTTTCCAGCAGCTTTTCTTTTCGATTCTCAGTATTTAAATATATCTTTAAAAATTTGTGTGTATAATATTGTATTATATAATTGCTTGCTTCCAATCAAAACTAAAGTACTAAAAATATTAAATTCAGTCAAGCATGAAACTCGAAACATAAGCATTTTTTTCATTGAGAAATTAAGTATACAGAACGTTTCTGAGCTTTCCGAAGAGCTTCACTCTAAATGCTCCAGCAAGAATTCGTCAAAGAGTGAGTATTCCTTTGTCCTTTATTAAGTTGTTCACCCTATACGAAGTTATGTGGAAATGATCCAAATTACTGTGGAGGTAATGCAGTTTTATGCTTATATTACAGCAAAGATTACAAATGAGGTAAGCAGTCCTCTATAAGTCACCGTAGTTATCGCTTTTTGTATATATATATATATATATATATATATATATATATATATATATATATATATATATATATATATATATATATATATATATATATATATATATATATATATATATATATATATATAATTAGTTCTCCAGGAAATTCTTTATAACCATACAAAATTATCACCACATACTACTCGATGTTGTCCATCGAATCTTGGAACTGCTATTCTCATGATTTCTTGGATTTGCAGACTGTGGAAAATAACTGCTTTCTGCTTTCCGTCATCAATCCACAAAGTTTTCTACATACCTGGCAAAACAAAATTCGACCCATTTCTCCTTGCCGTGTTTAGAAATTATTTCATCAAACCAATATGGTATTATGATCTTTCCTCTGTCAATCAAAGCTTCTCTTTTGATGTTTTTTTATTCAATCAAACTACCTCATTTTCTCCATCAGGCTATTGTCTTTTCACCCGGTGTTCATCCTTCACTCTATTGTCCCAGAGACTTGTATAAAGAACGGAAAGTTGGTATATCAGCCCTGATGGTCTAGAAGATTCACCATCTTCAGGTTCACAAAAACAGATCACTCACTGGTGGTCTCGGTTTGATATCTTTTCAAGGACTGGGGTGACTGTCTCATGTTCTTCGCTCATAATGGTCTTAAATGAATGATCTGAATCTTTTGCCACTATACTTTGGGTTCCGTTAGGCTATCTATGAATAACCGCTATTCACTTTTTATATATTCCAATTAAAATACTCAGTTTTAGTAGTAATCCTTGCGCATTGTTTAGGTAAAAAAAATATCTCTGAGAAAAAGGGAAAAAAATATTTTTCTTTGTTGCCATATAACGAGATTTTGGTTCTAGGTAATAGTAATTTTGGATGTTGTGTGTTTTAGAGAACCGATGTTATTTTGTTTTCTGGGAATGAAAAAAGCAGTTGATAATCATGAGTAATAAAGTTGGCAACGTTCTCCAGAAAATAGTAATATTAAAGAAATTATCGCAAATTTATTGTTGTACTACAGTGAAACGTAAATGCATGGCACACGATAATTATGTCTACAGGGGATTTTGCCCACAGTACCCCTCGACCCCGTGAGTGCTGGTGATAAAATGAAAATCAGACACTGAAATGATACGTATTTTTAATTTAGACAACCAATGATTAAGAGTCTTGCTGTCACGTGACAAGGAATACCAACCGCAAAATAAAATAAAAAAAATTAAAACCCGGTTCTTTAAAACACACAACACAACATCAGTAATTTTTTCTTCTTTCAACCCTGAAACTGACTTAAATTTTTTACATATCGTTAATTCTACTCGTTCTGATAGACTAAAACCTGCAACTCGACTGAAGACTTCCCTTTGAAATCACTTAATTATCATTTTGCACACATATGTATCTCATCTGAATGTACAACAGGCCATTCAGCGGAGTCTATCTCTGGATTCGTCCATTTACTCGAGAATATTTATTAAAGGTCTTTATATTCACCTAACCAGAGTAAGAGTCATTACAGTGGTTTCTCTGTTTTCTCTCCGTACGTACCATTGATATACATATAATTTCAAGCACCTCAATCCTTTTCCGTTGGTTCATTGCCGTAGCTCTTGTACAGATGTTTCGTACGTGTACGTTTTATGCACAAGATACAGGAGAAACTCAAGAATATCTTGGTTTCTTAGTTGTATTATGAAATAGACATACATGAAAAATGAATTAATGAACAGGGATAGAGTAGCACAAACTCTCATTGCGGGTGGTTCACTTGCTTTGAACTCGTGATGGCCTGAAAGGCAGTATTTGTCTTGCCTGTAATTGAATGACCAATTGTGAATATGCCTTCGTTGGTGAAGTCCTCTTATCTCAAAACCAAAAAAAATTAATGAAAATTAAGAAACTGCTAAATATGACCGTTGATAAATTTTGGCCAAATATATTCAAGTAATTGAAGATTTAAAAAAAGTATAATTTAGAGCATACAAAATTAGCATATCTGTCCTTATTTTATTTACTTCACGTGACCATTCCAGATCCGCTGAAGCAAAAATTAAGGATATAAATTTTAGGGAAATCTTCTGCAATAAACGAAGCTAAATTTACATTGTGTCATAACAGCATAGACTTTGCATGGTTTCATTACTTACCAGTTTTTTTTAGTATAATTAGATTATAATGAAGTAACTATTAACGATTTAGTTTTGTAAAGTTACTTGTATTTTCAGTAGTTACTAAAATATAATTTTAAAGACTGTTGCAACCCTAGACTTTAATTAAAGATGTTTGCACTTTGAATGCGACCAATATTTTATTTTACTTTTTTTCCATGTACGGCGTTTTGATTTTGATTAAATTGATTTGATCAAAGTTTAATTTGAATGAAAAACTACATTGCTCGATTAATGTGTTATTTGCATTTGATTAATGTCAGCTGATGTTTGTTTACATCAGAGTGTTCAACGGTAATGAAGGTATTTAAAGATTTTCGCTGCACTTTTTTCAGCCGAATTTAAATCCAGGTTTTCGTGGAACGTACCCTGATATTCTAAAAAAGAGAGTACGTTTCATATGCCATTTTAATGTCATCATTTATCAACATATGTTTAAAGAATCAATTCTGTGAGGAGATCATTTAAAACATATAAAAGTAAAAATAAAGTGTTATATTGTAAAAAGGTATTACCCCAGTGGTATTACATAATGCAGAGTTTGTTGTTTGTGTTTTTTCGGTAATAATACAAAATTAAAACTAGAAACATACCGTGCTAGAAAAAAAGTTACTGTTCCACATATGCTAAGGAAATAAAGTTTATGCAATTCATAAACTTTATTTTCTCAGCATTTGTCGAACAGTAGAAACAAATTTGGTAGAAATTAGTAGTTACATTTATAAATAAACAAGTTTAAATATTAAACAATTTATAATAAATTCACCAAATCGGCTAACTTGATGTGTTGTAATGGGTACTTGTTCATTTTACATTCAATCTAAAACAACAACTTTCAGCATAAAGATAACCAGTAAGCCTTGGACTTCCTTCAAGATTCTCGATCTCCTACATTTAAATGTACCCTTTGACCGCTTTAATTTCCATCCAGTTCCTCCTAATCATGGTGCCTTCTTTTGTATCTTCTAATGCCAATGGTGATATCCTTCATAGGTTGCTTGTCTTCCTCTATTTCTCCCTTGTGAGTTCCATTTCATCTTATTTCATGCCAGATATCCCTATATTCTTGATATTTTGACAATACATTGTGGCTTAAATTCACATCTTTATTGACTCAGACTGTCAAATACTATTTGTTTAGTAGGAGTGGTTCTGAAACTGACACATTTTCAGTTTGATTGCCCAGTATATATAGTGTGCAGAGAGTATCCCTCTGAACTGATCTGGGTGCCCTGGGCATTTCATTTCTTTGTTTTGTTCAGGGTAGTCAGAGATTTCTATCTAAATTTCCAAAAGTAATAACTTGCTTGAAGATGTATTTATATACTCCACCTCCCAAATCAATGAACTATAATTGCTGACTTAGACTGACCAAGACTCTTTCCTGATTATGATATGGTGCTTTCCCTATATATGTTTCTATTCCTGAAGATGATGCCATATTTCATTGAAGTTCAGGCTTCTCTTAATTGAGATAAATAATCATCGCAAAGTATTTCCATTTTCTTCTCAGTACATATCCTACCCATAATCACTTTCTCCTCCCAATTTGTTTCTTAATCATTTCTAATTCTATTCCACAACGCTATTTTCAAAGTAACCATAATATAAATAGGATAATTTAAACTATGAAGTAATTAGTAACTTCTATCCATTTAACTCGGTTATTCTCCTTGAGCATTTAATATAAAGATGAAGAACTTTGTTTATTTCACTTAACATTTTCCAGGACTCAGTCCTATATTACAAACTGATTTAACATTACTATTAAAAATTTATAGTTTTTCCCTTTCTGTTAACTGCCATAATTTCCAGCTGTAAAAATGCTACTCTTGATTTACTCTTTCTTTTCAACATACTTCTCTGCTCCCCCTTTAGCAAGAATAACACTGGGGAACACATTAAATGAAATATAACATGATTTTAGTGAATTTGAGTGTGTTGAATACACATTTCAACTCAGTTTGACTATATCAGGTCTTGATTTTTGTCAATAACCTATGGGCCATTTTTAAGATTTTTCAGATTAGGACAAAAAATTAAGTCATGTGTTAAGAAATTTTTCAAAGTTTCATGAATGCAAATAGTTCAAAACTTCAGAACAATTATATATATATAATAAAGAAATGACTAATATATATATATATATATATATATATATATATATATATATATATATATATATATATATATATATATATATATATATATATATATATATATATATATATATATATATATATATATATATATATATTATATTTATATTGCAGTAAAAATCTTCTTTAATAAGACTTTCTAACATATTTGTTAATGGCATGCCTCTTTTCAAGCGCCAGTAGTAATCAGTCATCATGTGGGAATTCCAGCTCTCTCAGTACTGATACCCATATAATTTTGATATCTTGATGGAATCTATCCCCTTGTTCATCACTTACATCATCTAAATTACTTTGAAATTTATTAAGCTACTTAAAAAATGCATACGCTTAAATTGCAACCTAACTCTTTAGTCTCTCAAAAGTTTTTTTTTAGGATTTTGCATAGTAATCTACCCTATAATTGCCGATAAAGTTTTCTATCAAGTCCATGAATGAGAACCAGGCATTTTTCTCATGTTCATTCATGACATTAGGAAAATTGGTAAATTTAATTAATGTCCTTATTTGTGAGCAGATGAAAATTCCCACCTTGATTTTTTTATAACTTAAACTTGGTAATTTCGAAATTATGTATTTAAAACACTTGCCATTCATATCTAAAGCTTTTACGTATTGTTTAATTAGGCCTAGTTTGATATACAGAGGAGGAAATATGATTTTATCTGTACTTACTAAATGTGCATTAACTGCATTTTTTTTTCTCTGATAGTAAGTGAAGTTCGTGATGGTCAGATTTGTTTGAAATAATGTTCTGCCTTTGAATTTACTGTCTGATAAACAAAGGAAGCAGGAATATTATAATGCAACAGTTCTATGACGGTAGGTACAAATATTTAGGCAATAACCTAGTTGCAAAGTGTAACTGCAAAAAGACTTTGGGAATATTGAGAAAATTCCTTTTTGTAAATACGATGAAGAAGGAGGGATATTGAGGTAAATCAGAACCTGATATAATGAAAATTTGTGATCAGCTTATCTTATCAAGCAGATATTGCTACAATTCATTTATTGTCCATTGAGTTTTAAACCATGATTTTATGTTTGAATGAGTAGTTATTGAGGAACAAAACATAGCTATACCCCCTGGTCCTGGGGATTGGGCCATATATATATATATATATATATATATATATATATATATATATATATATATATATATATATATATATATATATATATATATATATATATATATATATATATATATATATATATATATGATCTTTGCAGATTAGATGCAGTTAATTGCTGATGCTATTGAAGGAAGTTATGATTCACACATAGTAATACCAAATTATTATTTTAGTTTATTTGTATCAAATATTACTGAGTTAAATAAGTATTTCCTTTTCCATATTTAATTGACTATGGCTCAAGGTGGAAGGAAGGAATTACTTGCAACTATTGAACAGCAAAGAGAAAAGATTGCAAAATATGAGTCAAAAATTAGTGGTAAGTAGTAAATCTTATTTGATATTATTGTATTATTAAGGTTGTATTTAATTGTGATTGACTCACATAAATTATTATTTAAAAAAAAAAAATTATATATAGAAATATATTTAATATTTATTATTATTATTATTATTATTTCTGACTCCTACACAACTGCGAGCTGATATCAGTTCCAGATCCAGAATGTTGGAGTGATTGAAATCTTATCTGATTGGTTGCATTGTTTTATGTTGTTCAAGTCCTTGCACTCATAAAAGAACTTTTTCAGATAATCCTTTCTTGTGCCAATTTATTTCCTTCATCCATTCTGATCCCATTTTCCTATTTATGGGCCCTTTGCACCATCACGCCACTTTTATTTCAGTTTGCCACTTTTCTTATTGCTTATCACATCGACATAAAAACCTTCTTAGCCAATCTCTTATCTTTCATTCTAAGCATGTGTTCATGCGTTCATACCATCTCTGTAGCTATCCTTTGATACTTGCTCTTTCCAACAGACATCTCTCCTAAGCAGCACATTTCTTTTATCCCAACATTTTTAATCCTATCTCTCCTCTTTACTCAATAGATATCTTGTGAGACTTTTGTTTCCTAAACCTCAATCCTTTTTTTTTCATTTTAGAATTACCCATACAACATTTCAAACAAATACAATCTCAAACAGTGTAATTTTTACCTTGTTAGATAAATAACACTTTTTTTTTTATAATTCTCTTAAGAGTACTTAGCATTTTTTCACCTTCCACAACCATATGATTAATCTCCTTTCAATCCTCTATCCCCAATTTCCATCCTTTGATACCTAAAAACTGTAGTTTCTGCTTTGATTTCACCATCCACTTTTATGTTTTCCAACTCAGATTGACATTAGTTTTCTTTGAACTCTGCACTAATTTGTATAAATTTTACTTTTATCAGGATTAATTTTAGTTATTTTCCTTTGTCACACTCATTCAAACTCAAACACTGAATCACAAAATTATTCTTTCGAATCACTCACCCACCTCAGTACCATCAGCAAGTAGTAGAACACTGATCTCCCAGTTATCCTCATGTAGATGCATTTCCGCTCCTTTTTCAATTCTATCCTTAAAGATTTTAAATAATCAGGGAGACATGATGCAACACTATCTTAGACTTACTCTTATTTTAAGCAGCAAATTTTCCATCATCTCCAGCCTAACTCATACTGTAGTTCCTATAAAAATTATTAATCTCATTTAACAGCAATTTATTCCAAACCCTTCCAATACTTTCTATAACATCTCTCTTTGCTCTCTATCATATACTTTTACCAAATTAAAGAAACATGCAAAAACCTCTTTCTTCTTTTCTGACTATTTCTCTGCCAACATTTTCATTTAAGCACAGATCCATCCATCCATGATCATAACAAAACCACATTGTACTTTTCCAAGCTGTATGTCTAATATTTAACTATTTCTATTTTCACTCATCCATATATTTTATCAACTAAATTTGATTAAATAATTCCTCAGTAAATTACCTTCATAATTAGAACAAGACAAGAGTCTTGGCAATTCTTGTTTCACCTCGCTCCTTTCCCAGCTTTGAATTATTGCATCACCCATTCCACAACATTTTTTTTTTTTTTTTTTTTTTTTTTTTTTTTTTTAGCACTTCTGTATAGCTTCCATATCTGACGATTTTCTTTACGTTTTCATGAAAGCATTCACGATATCATCCTTTGTTCTCTTATATCCCCTCCTACCCTTCCAACATTTAATAATTCCCTAAAAATGTTTGTTCTCCAGCTTTTGTCAATTTCTGTAACATTATGATCTACATTCCCATGCAAAATTTTTAAACCAGTTAGATTCATCTCTTACCTCTTATATCAAACCTTGTTTATTTACATCCAAAATACTTAACTTTCTTGATAATTTACAGTATCTTTCACTCCACTTTTCATCCACCCTTCATTTTGTAGCCTTCACTTTCCTCTTAATTTTTTTTATACCATTTTGCATTCCTCCCATGTAGTTTAAATGTTAATAGCAAATATCTTACAAACTATTTACCTTTTTAATAATAGCATCCAATTTTTTCTCTTTCTTTACATTTACTTTTTCAGTCAATCTTTTTCACCCCACCAATTTGACTTGTAGTCGTCACTTTCCTTAATTAAAATATTTCCATTCCTCTTAAATTCCCTTTATCACCCCTTTCTTTCATTATTTCTCATTTTACCGTTAATAACCTTTTGTATTGTTTAATATTCTTCAGTTTACTTTCACATACAAACATCTCTTGTAGACGCCACTACTGTTTCCTTAAAATATCATATTCATCTTGTACTGCTTCTACCACTTAGTGATCAGATATACCCCCATGCTGCTACTCTCAAGCCATTCACATCCAGTAACCTAATTTTTTCCATTTGTTTTACACAGTCATCAGTGCATGATTATTAGTCACCAGTATTATTATATATATATATATATATATATATATATATATATATATATATATATATATATATATATATATATATATATATATATATATATATATATATATATATATATATATATATATATATCACCAGATCTTGTTCGGGCTTATAAAAGTTTAGCCAAAGAAAAAGAAGCATTGCAAGCAAGTTTAGCAGCCTTATCAGATTCACCAGGAAATTTGCATCAGTCATCTGAAAATAAATCACAAGTAAAACTATTTTTTTAATTTAAAAAAAACAAAAAAAAGTTAAGAAAGGATTTACATGTTGTAGAATATATGTTATATAGGTAGTATACTATGTTATAGATCAGCTGTAGAAGCATATTTAAACTCCGCATAGTTTGTAGTGGTAAATGTTTCTTTCATTGAATTATGAAATGGAGACTATTTTATCTTTGATTTTTTATATCTTACAGGATGAAGTGACCCCTACTCAAAATGATAAGGAGAACGATGAAGATGGTTGTGAGAGGCAGGATTCAGAATTAACTTCTTTGAGAAATAAAATATCCACTCTGACATTAACTATACAAACTTTAACTGATGAAAAAAACAAATTAGAAAATTCAACTATAAATGAAAGGAAAAGAATTTTGGAAGAAAAGAAACAAGTATTAGCTTTTACCTATTATTATTATTATTATTATTATTATTATTATTATTATTATTATTATTATTATTAAAAATACTTAAAAATGTGAGGGTTAAAACAATTATTGGAAGTATTTCTAATATTAATATTAGGCTCAAGAACAGCATAAATTAGAGTCTGAAGAATGGTCAAAACAGAAGAAGGAATATGAAAGCAAAATGCATGAACTAAGAAGCAAAATAATTGTGTTCCAACATGAACGAGAAAAGGAAGCTTCCAACGGAATTATGATGTTAAGGTAATGTGATTTGGTTTATTAATATAAATATTATTATTAGGGATGCACCGTAGCTACACTTTTGCAGAGGCCAAAGTTTCTCAAAAATTTTAACTTTGTTGCATTATATATATATATATATATATATATATATATATATATATATATATATATATATATATATATATATATATATATATATATATATATATATATATATATATATATATATATATATATATATATATATATATATATATATATATATATATATATATATATATATATATATATATATATATATATATATATATATATATATATATATATATATATATATATATATATATATATATATATATATATATATATATATAGTGTGTGGGGAAACGTACCAAATTCCGGGAAAGTATTTTACATATAAATGAACGACTAAAAATCCCAAAAAGTTGTAATCCAATTTTCATTTATTGTTGAATTTCAGCGTTCCAAAAGTTTAAGTATGATCAAACAGGATAACACAAGTTTATTTGAAAAATGAATTCATTTTACAAAAAATTTCAAAGGTACCACCATGGACCTCTATGAATTTTCTGGCTTGCCTGTGAATAGCATTTGTTGCTCTTCTAAGTTCTTGTTTTTATTTTATGCGAGCTGTATCATTCAAAATACGGCAAATTAGAGCACATCGATTCTCCACATTTCTTTTGTGTATCTTACTTTTCAACCAGCCCCATAAACAAAAATCCAATGGTGTTAAGGTCTGGAGACCTTGGCGGTCAACTAATAGGCCCAACCTCGACCAATACATCGCTCTTGAAAAGTTCTATTTAAATATTGTGTGACCTGGCTAGCAAAATGTGTAGGAGCTCTATCTTGCTGATAGTACATAGCACTTACGTTTAAAGGAATATCTAATAGACCTTGTAACTCATATTACAAGAATTCCAAATAACGTTCTCCTGTTAGAAAATTCTCAAAAAATGAAATGGACCAATTAAATAACTATTGACAATCCCACATTGACTATGCTGGAAATTTATTTCGACTATTTTGTAGATATTTTCGTCAGACCATTGATGAAAGTTGCTGGTATTTACGAAGTTGTTACAAGTTAATATTACTTCTTAGGAAAAGTATTTATCATACCAAATGATGATTACCCATCGGCAAAATTGCATGCGCCTTGCATAATTTCCAGGTTGCAGGTGATTGATATAAGCCCTGTTCGTGTAATCTCCAATCACTTATGTTTGGGGAATTTTAAGTTGAATGGCAATTCTTCATGAGCTAGTCGTTGAGCTCTGTTCCACTAAATCCAGAATGCCTTCTACTTCACTTACATCATGTCTACGGGCACGTTCAGATGTGATGTGTGCGCTGGAAAGTCTACCTGTCTCACACAATGTGTTGAAAGTTTTGCTAAATAAGTTTTTATCCGGAATTCTACTATGCGAAAACCGTTGACGATACTCAACAGACGCTGTACCATTCATATTTAAAAAAAAAAAATAAATATATATATATATATATATATATATATATATATATATATATATATATATATTATATATTATATATATATATATATATATAAAATAAAATATTCGCATATTCCAGATTTGAATAGATACGTGTTATTGTTTGTCATTTTTATCACGGTTATCACGCAAAATAATTCATAACTGACAGGTGATTAGTTGACAAATTATAATTTTTTTGTGTTGTTTACCATATGCTGGCCTACTTGATTGGTTGTTTAAACTTAAACCTTTAGAACGCTTTAATTCAAAAAGAAATGAAAATTGGATTACAACTTTGTTTTTTTTCTGTCATACATTTATGTTTAGAGTACGCTTTCAAAGTTTGGTGCATTTCTCCCGACTCACACTGTAAATCACTGTACTTTTAAGTCAGTAAGATAACTTCGGAAAAGACACAGCTAGGGTAGAGATAATTTTAGATGCAATAGTGTGGAATAATTGAAATATATAGTAATTTACCAAAAAAGAAAACTCGAATAAATATTCGTAAAAATCTCTGCTTTACGAGTTTTCGATTTTTAGCCAAATGTCCTGATTTCAAAAAGTTGTGACGTTAGATGACTAAGACCTTCCCGAATCCGCAAAATTCGGGCACATTTATATAGTGATTGTGGTTCTTTCGTGTAATAGCGCGAAATAAACAGTCATCATCATCATCATTAAAAGAGTAAATGACTAAATGTGACATAATTCACCTCATAATTTAAGTCTACCAGAAGCTCCCCAAAATAAATGTTGGCCAGGTTACTAATTAACTAACTCAAGGAAAGGAAAATCAGTTATTAGGTTGTCTTTATTTGCCAAAATATGAAAAAAAATGTGTCTGTGCTCCACCCTCTTCAGAATGAACGAACGTCTTTTCAGTACAACAGGGAATGTATGTGAAGGAATCAGAAGCAGATTAAAACCAGAACACGATGAACAATTAGAATTTGTCCATTGCAACTATGGAAAGTATTTTTAATATGTATATCACTTTTAATAGCAGCAGTGATAGTCAATTAATAGTTTAGCAACTTTTCATATACTTATTAGTTATTACTACCTGATTTTTTATTTTTTTTAATTTCGGTCAACACATTTATAGTAAAATTCATTTCATTTGCATCCTAATTGTTCAAAATTTTGTCTAAATTTAATGTATCTATTTTAATGAATAAGCAACAGCAATAACGACATTCGTTATGCCTACTAATTAATCGTCTTCGGCCGATTATTGGAACAGCTTTGGCTTCAGCAATTTTCTGAATTAATCGGCATACTGAAGCCGAAGTTTCGGTTCATTCCTAATTCTTATTATATTGGTGAAGCTCTTATGCCAGTTGGGATTTTGATGTAATCTAAAATGAGATGAAATGTTTGTAAGGCACTTAATATATACCATAACTAATTTGAAAAGATGTATCAATTTATCGACTGATTGTCATCAATCAGTCATATTTGCCATTTTATTGCTTAGTCCTTAATCGAAGTTTTGCCCGATTAATCGGTTTTCATAATCGGGTCATTTTCGTTTATTACTATAAAATCAGTCATTTCGTCTCTGACAAAAAAGAATCTTCAGTTATCTTAGAAATGGCGTGAATTGTTTATATGATTTTTTTAATAATTTATAAAATTTTTTTTTAAAATTTCAAAAATTGTCTTGACCTTTTAAAAAATTAATTTTTATTTAAAAACACACGCACACACATACATACATACATACACACACATATATATACACATACACATGCATACATAGAAATATTTGCGTAAAAACTGAAAAGAGGTTCCTCAACGAATAAACACATTGAAACTTTTCATGTTTGAAAAAAAAACAATATTTTAGCCTACCTATTTTCTAACAGTAAAATATCTTCTTCCTCGGAAAATATAATAAAATATCTTCCTTTATTGGAGGCAATCAAATTTCAATAAACCTAAATTATAATGTGAGAACATCAAAACTTTTATTTTTTTTGTGAAAATATATTTTTCAGGCATATATATATATATATATATATATATATATATATATATATATATATATATATATATATATATATATATATATATATATATATATATATATATATATATAGTGCCGAAGGACGTACCTTCCTCAGCACCTGAACACTCCTCCATCCGTGAACACACACAAACATATAATCACCCTTTCCGTTTCTCCGACTTTACCATTTTAAAATCTGCACCCTCTGAATCCGATCGAAAAATCCTTGAATCACTTTACATTAAAAAACTCCAACCCCAACTTAATGCGACTCTTTCCTCCATCCCTCTCCTCATCTCATGACTCCTCCCCTCCAACAATACTCCATACCCATACTCCATCCTATTACATCATTCATCCAACCAACTAAATCATAATATACTCATATGTATTATTTCATTATCCGCCTTTCAACTTAAGTGTATCATTGTACTCACTCCTGTTTGTGTCTAATATTAGTGTATTATATATGTGCTTTATTATATTATGTTCATAACTATTTTCATTTTATTTTATTTAACATTTATTTCATAACTGATAACTATATTTCTCATTTATTTCTGTTCACAGATTAATTATTTATGAAAATGGGCCTAGTTGTCCCGAAACGTCAAATTAACAATAAATGTTACCTATAAATGGTAACAATAGTTTTTGCCAATATGTCAATAAATGTTAACTATTAGTAACTTTCAAGTATGCCTTTCTATGCATTGTTTGCAATTCTGTTTCTGCTAAAAATAAGGTTCCCGAGGAACAAACCGATCTCTATTATATATATATATATATATATATATATATATATATATATATATATATATATATATATATATATATATATATATATATATATATATATATATATATATATATATATATATATATATATATATATATCAGGGAAGTAGAAAGTCGGTTGTCAAAGGAAAGAAATGAACGTGAGAAAATGGAAAAATTACTTGAAGATACTCAAGAACAGAATAGACAATTCGCTTTGGCCATTGGAACTCGAAGTCAGGAAAAGAAACAACAGAAACAGATTATTGATCTTCAGAACGAATTGGAACAAGTTAGCCATTATTATTATTAGTAGTAGTGTTCAAATGTTTGAAATTATTACTATTTAGTATGAAAATTTAAACTTTTATTTAACATTTCTAGATGTTAGAAGAGTCTCAATAGTATTTAGTAAATTTGGGAAAATAATATTTTTAGATAAAAATGATTTAAATTTATTTGTGGGAAGAAATTAGTATCTCAGAGTTTGAGGATATTTGGTACTATGTTCCAAATAGACGTGAAAGGTGTAAAAGCAATACATTTTAGTAACCATGATCAGTATTCTGATACGTGGAGGAAATAGTTCGGAGGTATGGCTTACACAATTTAAAATTTCTGGTGAAATGAGTAAGAGTGACGTTATGTTTGGAAGAGCGTGTTGTAGATTAAATATTAGGGAAAAAGATCTTTCAGGTTTTTTTATTTTATTTTTAAAGGGTAAAATAGAATAAAGAGAGAGAGAGAGAAAGAGAGAAATCATGAACAGTATTGAAATATAGAGGGAAAGATGACATACCAAAAAAAAAAATTAAGATAATTTTTACAATTTCTTAGAGTGTCTATGTCTGAAATTTAGAAATCGAATGAGAGAATGAGTTATCCGAGGTGAGAATGAAAATTTTGTTTAAGGTTGTGATAACATTATGAGTTAACTTACGAATTGGGTTGACAAGGGAATTGGACAGGTGGCGAATGATACTGTAATGGGGATCCTTTCCGAAAGATCGAAAGTAAGTAGTGTTTTTTTTAGCTTAGCATAAATAATTATTAGTGTCCACCACTCTCCAGTTCATAAAAAAAGAAATGTGGTAGGAAAAAGACATAAAATTGAAAGGAACCATAGATTATATAGAAAGTGAATGAAGAGTGATTTTATGAAAAACGATTATAATAAAATAATAAGAAAGGATGAGTATATTATTTGGAGTATAGCTGTGCTATTGTGACGAATCCGTGGATTGAACCTTGTAAATGATGAGAAAAGTCAAATTTTTTGGAAGGAAAATACTTGGATGCCATGAAGACTAACTAGAGTAAGATTTATATAAGAAAGAAATATGATGGGAAGAACAGAATATATATATATATATATATATATATATATATATATATATATATATATATATATATATATATATATATATATATATATATATATATATATATATATATATATATATATATATATATATAGGGATGGAGCGATACCAAATATACCGATACCGATATATATATATATATGCCGATATATATATATATATATATACCGATACTGTATATATATATATATATATATATATATATATATATATATATATATATATATATATATATATATATATATATATATATATATATATATATATATATATATTATATATATATTTAAAACATTTAGGTTCGATGCCGCCTTAAAAAAGCGGAAGAACAGTGTAATGAGCCTCCAATGTTAAAAATTCTTCAAGATCAGATGGAACAAATGAGAAATCAATACATGGAAGCTATTCTGCAGGTTATTATTTCATTTACACTGTTTAATCGGTCTTTTCTTTTTAGATACAGATACACGACCTCTTTCTAGATACAGATACACTACCTCTTTCTAGATACAGATACACGACAGATACACTCTTTCTAGATACAGATACACGACATCTTTCTACACAAGCATTTTGTAAAGACTTTGAAAATCATAATTCCTTTTGGCTTATCTGTAAAAGCAATATAAAAGTGAGGGGTTGCAGGTAGCTATAAAAATTAATAGTATAGTATCGTATGAAAAATACTTTCATTCCCTTTGTTTACTGGTATATATATATATATATATATATATATATATATATATATATATATATATATATATATATATATATATATATATATATATATATATATATATATATATATATATATATATATATATATATATATATATATATATATATATATATTAAAACCCCAGGAAACCAAAACACAAAATTTCCTGGGGTTTTAATTGTATAAAACAAAACACGGTTATAGTGTTCATTTTGTCTATATGTAGATACAGTATAGTATATACTTCATTTAATTTAAGGAAGGTTTTGGTTGATGATTCTTCACCCACTCAACTTTTATCTATATCTTTGACCAAACGCTTAACGGCTAAATCCATTCTTTTATGTATTTACCTATGTAAAGTCGGAAACAGCCCTTGTGTTTCTATTTATCTCATTGTTTTACTTTTACTCTTTTAAAGAACTGTGTTATGGAATATGTTGGACAATATTTTTTCATACATTTTTATGTAGTTTTTATATTTTGTGATCGTCCTTTTTCACCAGTGTTTGCGTGTATATATATATATATATATATATATATATATATATATATATATATATATATATATATATATATATATATATATATATATATATATATATATATATATATATATATATATATATATATATATATATATATATATATATATATATATATATATATATATATATATATATATATATATATACCGGTATGTATAGGAACAAAGAAGAGCGGAAACAGCTGAAAGGAGTGTGAGAAGCTTATCCCAGGCACATGAGGAAAGAGTAGGTGCGTTGGAATCAAATCTTGCAGATCTTTCTTTCACCGCTGCTTCGCATGATAAGAATAAACGATATTACATTGATACTATTCATTCCCTGAAAGTGAGTTTTAATTATAGGAATTTTTTTTTTTTTTTTTATTTTTTGGAGACCTCTTGAAGTAAGAGTTGTAGTTTCTTTAAAGTTTATTTACTTTTCTGCTTCTGCTTTATTTTTTCTAATTTTTTTAATTTAAACACTAATTCCGACAATGTTCCAAATATTATTTAACTTTACTTTAGAGTGTCGATTATTTGATAATGAAATTAATAGTTCAGAATACTTTTGCTTCGTTACTTTATTTACAAAAGAATTAATAATCAGTTTGCATTAAATTATATTCACATATATATATATATATATATATATATATATATATATATATATATATATATATATATATATATATATATATATATATATATATATATATATATATATATATATATATATATATATATATATTTCTTTGGTTTGTGGATGCTCTCCTTTCATAATCGGTATGAAATGCTTAAAGTCTGTGTACTTTTTTAGTTAAGAGTTGAATAAATTTAAAAATCTTTTAAGAATGTTAATGAAATTTTCAAAAGGACAATTTAAAAAATGGAACAAGAGATCCAAAATCAAATTTCCTGAATGCAATTAGAGAAGAGTTGTTTACGATTCCATTTCATTGAAAGAATAAAAATTAGATTTTAGAACCGTACTAGACTCGTTGATAATATGTTATTACAATTCATTTAGAATTATGAAATTTAGACAAGCAAAGAATTAGGTTTTAAAATATATTGTTTCTACTGTTCCAAATTATTGAATGTAATTCTGGTAAAAGATATTATCATGAAACATTGTATTTTTAGCAGTGGCCTCTTATTTCTAAATGCAACATAATGAAGATAACCAAAAAAATAAAATAATAATAATAATAGAGTTGTTCATGCTGATAAGGTAACCAAACGATTTATTCTTTTTCTAGTATCAAAATATCTATAATATTCATTATGCAGCTTAACCTTCCACAAGCCATCAAATATAGTGCAAAGTTACATTTACAAATAAGAAATTGTTTTACTGTGCCCAAAGTTTGAAGTTTTGGTTAATAGTAAATAAATATTAAAATTATGAATTGATATAAACTTCAGTTTCAGAAACTGATGATTGACATTATTTCCTTCTTCATTATATATTTTTTAAAGAAAGAAGTAATGCAAGTGTATTATAAGATATTATTTGTGTAGTGTTTATAACTGAATAAAAAATGTAAATAAATGTGCTGTTATGTAATAATTAATTTATTTTTTCAAAATATGAAACATTTGCATTATTCAATATATATATATATATATATATATATATATATATATATATATATATATATATATATATATATATATATATATATATATATATATATATATATATATATATATATATATAGGAAAAAATTGCGGAGCTGTCGGAAGAAAACCGGAGCTTAAATTCCAAAGAGGAAGTAGCCGAAATCTCGAATAAAAATGGGAAGGAAGAAGATGATGTTAAATCACTTGTAAATAATTTGATATCCATCTGGACACAACTTCTACAATTGCAAAAATTTTCCAAAAATAATTTTATTATTGAAGGTAAACAAAAACATTAATTTATATGTAAGAATATTTGTTACTCATTGCTTGGGTGGTTTCATTCACATAAAAAATTAGCAAATACGATCATTTAAAAAAAAAAATATGAAAATATTAACAGTAGTTTCTTTGTAATAACTTGTATTTAAAATTTATATTAAAACATTTGAATTTAAGAAATCTTGTATGTTTATTTTTTTTCAGAACTATTGAATAACTCTGCTGTTATTCATAGAGTGTGTTTTAAACGAATAAAAGTTTTGGAAGATAAAATTGAGTATTTGAATAAAGAAGCCGCCAAAGATGAAAAGTTTGTGATTATGTTCAGCTTTTTTTTTGTTTCTTTTTTTCAATTGTTTTATTAATTTCTTAAACTCAACCCATTTGACGTATTAGAAGTTATGACATGTTCATAAACTTAATTTCTTTCTTCTTTTCTTTCTTTTTATTTTAATATTGGAATTAAATTATTATACAGTTTTAACCTAAGATTCAATTGTGAAACCATTCACATGGAGTTCTCGTTACTTGCATTGCAACCTCTTTCTTTTGCTGAATAATAATAATAATAAAAATGTATTATATATTTCTTAAGATATCTAACACATGAGTAGTTTTCTTATTTGAATAAGGAGAATAGATTTAATCACAGGAAGTTGAAGCTATTGTAAAATAAGTTTTATAAAAAGTATGCAAACCACACCCGCCCGTATAATTGAATAGTACTAATATACCTTATATTATTCCACCAAACATGTGTATTTATTTTAAATTTCCCTTATATTAATAAAAGTATATATATATATATATATATATATATATATATATATATATATATATATATATATATATATATATATATATATATATATATATATATATATATATATATATATATATATATATATATATATATATATATATATATATTTTTTAGAGTCGTTGGTCAATAATTTACAATTTTACATTAAAAAAGGAAAAAATATGAAAATTAAACTTTATATTAACAAAAATATTGTTAGTAACACTAAATTGTTAGGCATTCTAGCACCTTATTACTAACAATATATTTTTTTCTTTATGTATCTTGCTGCTTTGATATCCTTTTCTTTTTCTTCTTGGCTAGACAATTACACGTGAAATTAATAATTCATTGACAATAATAATAATAAAATTATTATTTTCATCATTACCTCTAGAAGTAAATTCTTCCTTTTAAAATGTATTTAAAATATAAAATTTTAAAACACCGTTCCCTATTCTCACCGCATTTTTTACATCCTTTCCGAATTCTCGTTCTTCTGCTTTGATTTTCTTTCCTTTCTTGAGGAACCTAAACTTCCTATATAAAATCTAAACTGTTTCAATAACCTGCCTCTCCCTCTTTTGTCTAAGAGGAGTCCCTGGCGATGTATCCCAACCCACAATCGCCACTTTTTAGTGTGTAGTGCCGAATTCTGAACATGCACTATCCTCAAAAATATTATTATATATTATTATTATTATTATTATTATTATTATTATTATTATTATTATTATTATTATTATTATTATAGAGGAAACTGCCAATGTGGACTTAAAGAACAAGTAGATGATCTTAGAGAAAGAATTAGATCTATGAATAGTTCCAATCAAATGACTGAAACTCTTCACAGCCATCAAGTTTTATCGTTAAAAGAGGTACAGTTTAGACTTCGTATTATTATTACCCTGCCAAGTTTGTGAAATTAATGCCATTAATTTTAATTAAGGATTGTTCCTATATATGGCATGGGTTTCATAATTACAGGAGTTGAAGAAATTGAGGCAAAATCATGAAGAAAGTTTAAAAATTTTAGAACAAGAATGTAAAGTTACCGTTGCAAATTTGGAGCAGCAGTTGGCTGAGCACTGCCAGAGGTCTCTCATGACTTTACAGGAAAGGGATGACGAAATTCATAGATTAAGTAAAGAGATTTTTAAACTAAACAAAGAAGCAGAAGTTCAGGTGAGAATAGTTTCTCTCTCTTTTTATATTTTTTAAAGAATGCTTTGTTATTATCATTAGTAGTAGCAGTATTGTAATATCAAGACATTTTTTATCCTCTAAAGTTAAACACAAACGCTTCATGTCTAATTTATTTCTGATTAATTTGATAAAAATTATTATTATTATTATTATTATTATTATTATTATTATTATTATTATTCCAACAAAACATATTGTGTTTATCATTTTTTTTTCATTATTTCGTTGTATTCTTTGTCTCGCCTCTCGTCAAGTATTTCGATTCATTTTCGTAGTATGTGTCTTATTTTTGTCGTCATTAGTTATTTTTTGTATTGAACTTGTCAAATGAGCATTACCTAAGTATGCACACAGATAGGTGGCTGTTTGTAATACTCTACACTATCCTTATGAATAGTACAATCTCTTCTCAAAACATGCAGCATATATATTTTTCTTCTGTAAAAGAACTTCACTTCTAGTTGTTTCAATTCAGTAGAACTCCAATCCCGCAAGAATTCAAAACTACTTTGCTTTTCCATCCATCTGTCTATCACATTCAATGCAGTGTCATTCTTACTATGTTATTAATTTTATCACTTGAATGACCTTGCTCGAAGTGTTTTGAAATGTAAATGAATCTAGTTTAGAATATACAGTATATTTGGCCATCTATCTTTATTTCATCTGTTTATGTACCTCTCTGTTCCATTCGAAAACTTTGGTAAGTGTGACAGTGTCCTTTTCTCCTGTTTGCGACTTTCATTTCATTTCCTTTTGTATCTTGGGTGGTAGGGCTATTTCATTCCTCTTTTATCAGTTGAAGGTTTCTCAATAAGTTTGTACTTGAAGATTCTTTCAGAAGAGGAAATAAAACTCATTTGTCGATTTTTTTTCTTTTAGGTTCGACTGAATATTTTTTTATAGAAACACATCTCGAAGTCTATTCATATTACTCATCTCTATTTTATTAATCCTTTTCATTTCTTTGTAAAGATTACCTTTTGTAAAAGTTGTTCTGTGTGTGTGTATTCTTTAACTTGTGATAGATTGAAATATTCAATCTTCACCGGCTTAGGAAATGTCAGCTTGTTGAATTAATAAATTTACATCATTTTTAGTCACATAACTATGCTACTTGCACCTAAATCTTTGATCTTACGATGTAGATCTCAAGCTATTGGAAATTAGTGTGATATCGTCTACAGTTTCAAGATATTTCAGATATATATGTTAAAAGATTTAACACCTTAAAACCGGTGGGAAAGCCATACAACTTTCATGCAGGAAAACCTCTTATGAGATAATCTTAGTTGATCTATTATTTTCAAAGAGTTCCTTGTACCTTTTTGAAAGTTTAAAATTCACCTTGATTTACTTATTTCTTATATACTTAGAGGATGTAAACAAATTTACAATAAAGTTTGGTAGGTATTCATTTCCTTTCTTTTTATATTATCACATTTTCTCCAATTTTTTTTTCTAAAAGAAAATTCTCATTTTTTGTTATTGCAGCCTGATTTTCGATTTTCTTCTCGGTTTAAGTAAAGTTCCCTATTAAATTGTATGTATATATATATATATATATATATATATATATATATATATATATATATATATATATATATATATATATATATATATATATATATATATATATATATATATATATATATATATATATATATATATATATATATATATATATATATATAAAATAGCATAGCATTACATTGCTCTAAATAGAGCCTTAGAACAATTTTTATTTACCATAAAAAGTAAGATAATTCCATGTGCAGCCAAGTACTGTGGCGGCAGCACTACTTTCACAAGTGAACACGGGTGGATCGGATGGGCCTCTCTTGCATCATTTCGAGGATCTTGCGAGAAAGGAGTTGGAGGTAAATAAATTACGTAAGGAAAAGAATCAGTTGGAGAAGTCTATGAGAGACATTCAAATGAATATGATCGAAAAGCAACAAATCATGCAGGACACAATCGATGATTTGATGGAAGAAGTAGAAAGGTATATTATTTATTTATTTATTTTGGAAATTATCATACTTTTTTTTTTTTTTTTTTTTTTTTTTTTTTTTTTTTTTTTGAGGGAGGGGGGAGTATGTTATTTTTGTACTAGAGTTTAGAGTAAATTCTATATTTCATTGTTTTTTTTAGATTAACTTTATTATGATAATTTTATATATTCTTTTTGGATAAAGAAAATAGTTGTATATTATACACATAACCTAGAAATAAGTGAAAGTATTTTCATGATTTGTATTCCTTTGTTAAAAATTTGGTTCATTAAATTAAGAATTTAATGGGAAACCAAATAATATATTAACATATTCTCAGGTTGAAGAGAAACGTGTCTAGAGAGGGGGAAAATCTTGAGTACCTGAAAAACGTTGTTCTACAGTATATGACTTGCGTCGACGGGGAAGCCAGACTCGTCATTTTGAACGCAATCGCTGCCGTCCTAAAGTTTACTCCTGAAGAAACGAAAAGTGTGAAAAACTGTTTAGCTCTTTGGTGGTGGCAAGCCCCTGATAAAAGAAAAAAACAAATGCGTAATAGGTTTCCTAGCACTAGTAGTAACTTGGGAGATTATGGTAGTAGTGTTGATAATAATTTGCAGTCTTCCTTTGATGTTAGGGGACGACTTTCATCTATTAATGATTAATTTAGTTTTTGTGGGGAAATATTCTCAAATGTATTTATGATTTTGACGTGCAAAATCGCTGATTTTTTTTTTTTTTAACAATATTTCCTTATAATTAATTATACTTTCTTAATTATATATATATATATATATATATATATATATATATATATATATATATATATATATATATATATATATATATATATATATATATATATATATATATATATATATATATATATATATATATATATATATATATATTCATCAATTATGACCTTATTATTTATTTATATATAATTATATAAAAATTAATATATAATATATATATATATATATATATATATATATATATATATATATATATATATATATATATATATATATATATATATATATATATATATATATATATATATATATATATATATATATATATATATATATATATATATATAAACATTAAAACCACTTAAGACCCAATAAGAACAACGTTTCAGCCCCGGAAAACAGGGCCCTCATCAGGTCGAGCAAACAGAGATCAACCTTAGGTTTCATCCCATCTAGGATTTATTATGCAGTGGAATTTTCAAGGAATTTGTTCACAGATTATATTGTGTCATGCAATATTAAAGTTAAAAGTTACCCCAAAAATAGAAGTTGAGTCTCTAAACCGTTCGTTAGGAACGGTTTAGAGACTCATCTATTTTCGGAGTAACTATAATACTTTTAATTATACTTCAGAAAGAATTTTTATCGAACATAAAAAAGAAAACAAGAACAAAGGGAGGATACTTTCCTATCATATTAATTCCATGGTTCCCCTCGAGCACTTTACGAAATAGAATTAAAAATTTCACTATACGCCAATGGAAAAAAAGAAGACTTTGATACATAAGTCAGAAATTGAAATATAATGAATCTGGTTACTATCATATATGCAAAATCTTTTCCGATATTGATGGACTTCATAAAGTACTCAGTTCCTCTGAAGGTTCTGCCTCCAGCCCAGCGAAGTTTCTGATGTCGGAAATGGTCAGAGATCAACCTTAGATTTTATCCCATTTAAGATTTATTATGCAATGGAATTTGCAAGGAATTTTTTCACAGATTATATAGTGTCATACAATATTAAAGTTTATAGTTACTCCGAAAATAGAAATTGAGTCTCTAAACTGTTCATTAGGAGATCTCATCGAAAAGAGATTAAGAATCTGGAGTAGTTAAACGTATTTTCGATATGAATATTATTGGAAATGAAACCAATCAAATCAAGACTTTGAATTCAACTCTTTTTGATAAAAGAGAGCTCAAATAATTCGACTCCTGTTCCCGTGAAAGAAGAGGTAGCAGAAGATTAAGGTACATGAATAATAATAGAAGCTTAACGGCAAGTGTAGTTGTGTTAGAAGCAGTCAGCTTAGATAGTGGAAAAGACCCTATCAATAATATAATAAATCTTTGTAATTAAATATTTCATCGATAGTCAAAGAAAAGAGATTTAGAAGATCTATATTGTGTTAAGTGAGAGTAATTCCTATTTGAAGAATTTATAGATTAGGGTATAGTTTATTTCAATATAATCTATTGCATAATAAATCGTAAATGGTATAAAACCTAAGGATGATCTCTGTCTACTTATCAAGTCGGACCTGATGAGGGCCCTGTGTTTCGGGGTTGAAACGTTTTCCTTATTGTGTTTTAAGTGGTTTTAATGTTTTACGTATAAATAAACGCGTTATTGTAGTGTTTTTTTTAATTGCTATATATATATATATATATATATATATATATATATATATATATATATATATATATATATATATATATATATATATATATATATATATATATATATATATATATATATATATATATATATATATATATATAAAACAAGAGTTGAATTCAACGTCTTGCCTTGATTGGTTTCATTTCCAATAATAATCATATCGAAAATACATTTAACGACTCCAGATTCTTAATCTCTTTTCGATGAGATCTCCAAACGAAAGGTTTAGAGACTCATCTTCTATTTTCGAGTAACTATAAACTTTAATATTGTATGACACTATATAATCTGTGAATAGATTTCTTGAAAATTCCATTGCGTAATAAACCTTGAATGGGATAAAACCTAAGGTTGATCTCTGACCATTTCCTACATCAGAAACTTCGCTGGGCCAGAGGCAGAACCTTCAGAGGAACTGAGTTCTTTTTGAAGCCCGTCAATTTCGGAAAAGATTTTTGCATATATGACAATAGCCAGATTCATTACTTTTCAATTTCTGACTTATGTATCATAAAGTGTTCTTCCTTTCCATTGACGTACAGTGAAATTTTGAATTCTATTTCGTAAAATGCTCGAGGGAAATCATGGAATTAAGATGATAAGAAAATATCCTCCCTTTGTTCTTGTTTTTCTTCATTTGTTCGATAAAAATTCTTGCATAAGCATTATTCAAATTTTCTTCTTGAATTTTCCTTTTCATTTTTGAACGTCGTTTTCAGTACAATTTCGTCTGGTAAATAATGTAAATGATGATTAATCAAGGGTTCAAGTTTAGGTTCCATATAGTTTGTATATGATATGAGGCTTGTCATCACTCTGGTAAATCCTTCACCTAATTCAATTTAGTCACCGAATATTTTGATTTAGGAATTCATAACTTAAATTTTCAGAAAAATCGGAAGCTGTTATACGATATTATAAAATATCTCGTCACACTTTTTCCAAATTTCAAATCCTAAAAAATATTGAAAGGAATAAAGCCTAAAGCAGACCTCTGATTCACCTCATCTCCGTAAGAAAATTTATGAAGCCAAATTTGTGTGGAGTTCACTTCTTCGAATGATAATCCATCGTTGGTGTTTCTCAGTATTTTAAAATTGATAGAAACCCCATTAGTTGCTAAACCTTCCCAAAGTGCTCTTTTTTTATGAGTGTTTATTATCTTCTATAATTTATTTATGCACCGAGATATTGTTTGTTTCAGTCCTTTTCTCGGAATAGAAATGTTTATTTAAATGTTAAATGAATGAGTCGATACATTTCACTTGTACTAACTTTTTAATTCTTGAATTGAATTCATATACATTAATTTTTTTTTCTTCTCTTTCATTATTATATTTAGAGAGGAGAGAGTAAAAGTTTTATTCAGTAAAAAATATATATATATATATATATATATATATATATATATATATATATATATATATATATATATATATATATATATATATATATATATATATATATATATATATATATATATATATATATATATATATATATATATATATATATATATAATTTTTTTTTTTTTTTTTTTTTTTTTTTTAAATACAATTTAGATATTTCAAAATAATTCTTTTAGCTCTCTAACTACTATTAATTTTGCTGATGAAATTGTGCTTTTGTTATTCAGATTTAAAGGAATGTTTTACGTAGATCGAAACTACGCTCAACTTTCAATGAAATTAACTATACCCTAATTCATAAATTCTTTACATAGGAATTATTCCTACTTAACACAATATAGATCCTCTTCTTAATCTCTTTTCTTTGACTATCGATGAAATATTCAATTACAAAGATTTGTTATTGATAGTATTTTTTTTTTTCCTTTAAGCTGACTGCTCCTAACACAATAACTACAGTGAAAAGTGAGCGGACAAATCCGGATTCCCCACACCTACACTCACCTTTACAATTAACTTACATTGTATCAAGATATAAAACATTTGCTCTAAGCCTTTAAAATCATCTAAGTAAAAAACGATGGCACTCCTCTTTCTCTTTGCTGCCAATTATTTACATAAAACAAAAAAGGGATGGACAAGCCTGAAAAAAAAACATATTTCAAACAATGAGAATGATTGAGAACCTATTCTCAATCATTCTCAAAAAACACTTGTCTTTCTCTCATCCAAGTTCCTTTTTTTTTTCTTTTTTTTTTTTGTCTTTCCCTCTTTTTCCCTTACACATCTAGTATATATATATATATATATATATATATATATATATATATATATATATATATATATATATATATATATATATATATATATATATATATATATATATATATATATATATATATATATATATATATATATATATATATATATATATATATATATATATATATATATATATATATATATATATATATATATATATATATATATATATCGTCGGTACAAAAGAAGGGTAACATTAGAGAGAAAGTTGATTTTGGAAGGAAGGAAGTTTCAAAATTTTATTTTGAATTTGACTTTTGTTATAATGGAAGGACGACAAAATCCTACTCTGGTGGTAATTTTTGGAGTTAACATTTTGTCGTTCTTTCTTTCTAAAAAAATATTCACCTTTAACTGCTTCGTTAAAAAAAAAAAAATTTTTTTTTCACCCCTCCAGTATATTGACGATTTTTTTATATAAATAAAATTTCTATTTTGATAATAAAATTAATTTTTTTGTTGTTTTATTATTGATATTTTTTCATTACGTATTATGATTAATTAGTCGATTATAATAATTGTTAATTCGTAGAAATTAGTTGGTTTAAAAAATTTTTTAGTTCATTTTAGACAATTTATTACTTGTTAAAAAAAGATTTTGAGATTTGATGGAAATTGTCAAAGCAAATTAATATAAATATTAAGTGAATGTGGAGAATGATTTGGAATAGCTGTGAACATTGAAAGAAAATTATAGTTTGAAAACTTTTAAAGTTACATAAAAGAGAAACTAAGGAGTGATAATTTAGGAATTTGTGATACATTGGAATTAAATAACATACTTTTAGATTAAGGACGAACTTGACAAGGCACATCAGATATAATTCTGTCAGCGTTAAAAGTAAATTTTATTTATTCACCAATAAAAAAAAATCGTAATTATGAGAGTTAGTATTTTAATCATCAAATATGTTTTCTCCATTATGAGAATAATTAACTAAGTAAATTCGGTTAAATTTCAGAATACGCTTCTTATTGTTCGGCAACTAAAGTTTTAATTAAGGTTATCTATTATTCAGAACTTAAAACTTTTATCGAAGTTCTCCTCTTTGTTTAAATTTGAATAGTATGTAAAGCGTATTCTCTTACTAGCAATTAGTTTTGGCAGTTCTGTCGTTATCTAAACCAGTTTGAGGTACAAAAGCGAAAAAAAATCTCTGAAAGGTCAATGAAGTACGCAGAATAATTTATGAAAATATTAATACGTAAAAAATATCGTAATTATTATGAGAAATAGTTTTTTAAAATAACTATACTGTGTTATAAACCAATAAAATCAATTTTCGATCGGAAATATTTTTGTTCAATTCGTTTTTGCCATAGGTTTTGAGAAATTTTAAGATATAATTTTTTTTATTTGTAAAACAATATTTAAAAATATTTTTTATCCCAGTGTTCATCTATCATTCTACTGTCCCACAAACGTATAAAATACGGATACTTGATGTACCAGCTCTGCTTACACAGGATAACTCAATTGATCTACAGACCTACACAGCTCACTATTGGTGGTCTCGGTGTGATAATTTTTCTAGAACTAGGGCGATTGTTGCCGTGCTCTTCATTTAATACCTGCTGAGTAATTGTAATTGACCTGTATCAGTTGCTGTTATGTACAAAGGCACATTTTAGGTTCTGTATGGAGCTATTTATGAATGGTGCACGTATGATCCTATGTGGTTTCATCAGTAATCCTCGCGCTTTGTTTCACAAAACAAAATCGTTTCCCTTTTGAGGAGAATGATAGTAAATCTTTCTCTCTTTTGAGATATAACGTGATTTTAGTTCCTTGTAACAGAAATTTTTTTTCTCTCAGC
>SEYY01018786.1:182500-185000 GCA_009176605.1 Armadillidium nasatum | reverse complement strand
AAGATTTAAATGTCGATCTAAATTTTTACATTCAACTGTGAACTCTTCGTATCTTCATGTAATTATTTATTTAATAATAATAATAATAATAATAATAATAATAATAATAATAATAATAATAATAATAATAATAATAATAATAATAATAATAATAATAATAATAATAATAATAATAATAATAATAATAATAATAATAATAATAATAATAATAATAATAATAATAATAATAAATAATAATATATATAATAATAATAATAATAATAATAATAATAATAATAAAAATAATAATAATAATAATAATAATAATAATAATAATAATAATAATAATAATAATAATAATAATAATAATAATAATAATAATAATAATAATAATAATAATAATAATAATAATAATAATAATAATAATAATAATAATAATAATAATAATAATAATAATAAAAATAAAAATAGTAACTGGATAGTTATTAAGCAACTTGTTTAAGAATAATTTAACGCCCATTATAATAAAGCTTTTAAGAAAGACCTTCAAATCTTAAATTTTACTTTCATTTCTTTTACAGTGTCAAAAATTAAAGCAAAATGTTAGGAAGTGATTAAAATTAAATTCTTACATTATAAAACTAGATAAACAAATGAACAAATAAACAAAATACTTTAAATTATTTATTATTATTATTATTATTATTATTATTATTATTATTATTATTATTATTATTATTATTATTATTATTATTATATTATTATTATTATTATTATTATTATTATTATTATTATTATTATTATTATTATTATTATTATTATTATTATTATTATTATTATTATTATTATTATTTTGTACCATTTTTATTTTTCTCATTATTTCTATACTTCTAATTATTAATATTATCATTATATTATTATTATTATTATTATTATTATTATTATTATTATTATTATTATTATTATTATTATTATTATTATTATTATTATTATATATTATTATTATTATTATTATTATCATTATTATTATTATTATCATTCTTAGTATTATTATTATCATTATTATTATTATTGCTTCATTAATTACAAAGAAGTGAGTAGAAATGAGAATTGCTTATCGAATGTCTTTACATAATAAGCATTAGTAAGAATTAGAGAGGAAGAGCTGCGGTTGGTCTTGCTTTTCGCAACAGATTTATCTAATGCGCTAACTAGGTTTACGGTAATAATAATAATAATAATAATAATAATAATAATAATAATAATAATAATAATAATAATAATAATAATAATAATAATGACGAAAAGAGTAATAATAAAATAATAATAGTAATAAATAATAATAATAATAATGATAATAATTAATAATAAATAATATAAATAATAATAAGTATAAATAAAATATATAATAATAAAAAAAAAAAAAAAAATATTTTTAAATAATAAAAGTTGAATTCTTCAAAATTTCTCTATATGACCTCTCTTTCCTCGGGATTTTGATTTGCAATGCAAATCCCTCCGCTCAAATTTCATGACACCAAGGGGTTCCTGAAAGTTGGTGAAATATCAGGAAGTTGCCTTTGCAAAATTGCGACTTTCTTTCCTGACCATTTCCGACGAAAAAAAACCGACCAGGAATTAATGCAGGATAAAAGATAGGTTGTCAGAGCTGTATGATATATATATATATATATAATATATATATATATATATATATATATATATATATATATATATATATATATATATATATATATATATATATATATATATATATATATATATATATATATATATATATATATATATATATATATATATATATATATATATATATATATATATATATATATATATATATATATATATATATATATATATATATATATATATATATATATATATATATATATATATATATATATATACTTGGTTTATTTCATTAACTGTGAAATTTTATCATTTGCAATTTGCTTTGCCAAAAGAAAATTACTTAATAATTGCAACAGAAATTTGATCCATTGAGGCGGAATAAAACTCTTTCATAATTTATACCATACTATAAGTAATACTTATACTATGTTTATACTCTGAAAGATAATTTTAATCTGAAAAAGATAAAAAAAAAAAAATTTTTAATAAATTAAAAAAAAAAAAAAAAAAAAAGATAGTGAAATAATATTTCTAAATATATTTGTAAATTCGTGGTATTTAAATGAGTAACTCAAGTTACGTTGAAATTTAGATTCACCAATATGCCTAATAACATTTATTTTATTGTTTCATTTTTTTTTTTTTTTTTTTTTTTGGTTCAATATACAATATAAGATTTCTGTTTAAAATATTATTTATTTTCTTTAAAACTTTCTGATAAGAAGGAGACTCTAAAATAATTCGATTAAGGGCTCTGTCTGACCTTAAAAGATGCTGATAAAAAAATAATAAATAAATAAAGACAAATTTTTTTTTTCCATTTCAGTCCTATGTAAATAATGTAGTATTTCTATAATAAGGCAGAACC
>SEYY01018786.1:155000-172500 GCA_009176605.1 Armadillidium nasatum | reverse complement strand
TGAAGGCGTAATAGTCAAAGGAAGTTAGGAAAATAGATAAGGGGAGTGTGTTCCAGTCTTTACCAATGGAGTACATGCAAGATTGAGCGTAGAGGTTAAGTCTGGAGTCAGAGAGTTGAGAAGAGATTGGATGAGACTGTACAGAAAGTCGTGTCGCACAAACACTTCTCAATGGAGGAGTTATGCCGCTGAAAAGTTCAGAAGAGCAGTGCCCATTGTCATAGCAATACTATAGGGAGAGTGACGCAACAATTCGAAGAGCATAAATAGAGTGGAGAGAGTTTGTGTAAGCGAAACAGTTGAAAAGGAAAGCTCAGTGAGTGTAATCAATATTTACCATGGTAAACGTTGGTGGAACCACCACATATTCATTCAGAGAAAAGCAACACCTCAAAAATGAACAAGCAAATGGGTTGGTGTGAAGAAATTTTGAAAGCTTGTCAGAACACCACAACTTTTAAAATTTGCTTAGAAAGAGAGTATTATGATTACTTCAAGAAAGATTAGGAAATAAAGAAGCACCGAGAGTATTACATACTGTCAAAGGTTTGAGTTGTATGTTTTCGAAGATGTCACAGTTGTGTGAAATTCGCAAAAGATCGGAGGAAGGTTTTTTCATAGCCATCATCCTACTCAATGCTTAAGCACCCGAGTTTCGGTCAAGAAAAAGAGGTGACGAATTGAAGAAGAAAACTGGTGATCAACAAAGTGGAAGTTAGAATAAAGACAGTGAGTGTTGCAAAAATTAATGAAAAAATACCTTGCACCAATGCAAGTTGGCTGCGAATATTGGTGGCAAAACCCTATCACCGGAGGCTGCCAATTCCCAAGTGATGGGATGAGAAATGGATGAGGACCATTGTTTGGATGCCGTCCGTTGAAGCATCTCCAAGGCAAGTTCACTTTTAGCCATTTTAAGTTTTTTCCTTTTTTTCCAAAAGGTAATGTTTGATTATATGCTTATAAGTCTGTGTTAGTCATATGAAGAAGGGCAGGCAGGGTGGTGGAAGTGTGAGACACTCTAGAGTAAGGTCGATGGTACGTTAGAGATTTCTTCATAGAAGATGAAGCGCAAAATGGACAAACCAGAGGGCAATGGGGTGCAGAGGAAAGCACCAGCCAAATCTCTAACACACCGAGGATAATTCCCAATGGGAGTTATTTTCATTTTTTTGGACGGCCCTACGTCCTCTCTCTCTCTCTCTCTCTCTCTCTCTCTCTCTCTCTCTCTCTCTCTCTCTCTCTCTCTCTCTCTCTCTCTCTCTCTCTCTCTCTCTCTCTCTACGTTATTACCAAGAACGATGATTTCAACGAAAGGAAAAGACGAGAGAATAAGTTCAATTTCGAAGTTTAGTTTAAATAGTTTTAATAGATATATATACAGAAGAGACGAATTTAGTTACAAATTAAAAAGTGAGTGTAAACCATAAGATAAAAATTTCAAAAGGCTTCAAATCATACTGTACTGTAATAGAATGTATAGCGTAATAAAAATGATGCTTTCAGAGAAATAGTGATAATCGTGTGTTCTATTTTGAAGTTCTTATAGAAGTAGAATTTTGGATAGTCGGAGGAGTTCAATTTGGAGGTGAATAAATAGAACATATAAATTTAGTTGTGATGGGCAAGGGAGCCTGAAAACTAACATTAGAAAATACAGAAAATTTCAGATTAGAGGCAAAGTCGATGCCCATACACACACACGCACAGCATACGAATTTTGAATTAAAAAATTGAGGAAAGAGACTAATCAGAATGAAAACAGGAAACGTTGCAGAAATTAATGAAGAAAGATAGGATATTAGAACATCTTGGTCTTTTCGTGACTACCCCTTCTTAACCACTAGAGGACGTCAATCTCAGGATTATGATGGTGGGAGAGGTGGATGAAGACCTATTATCTTAAGTGGCCTTTCATGGATATTTGTGAATGAGGCCCAAATATGGCGAACCATTGAACACTCAAGTCCAGCTAAATCACCTTAACACCCCTTAACTAGTGTGGAAGATCTATTTCAGACGGCGCTTACTTCCTAATATATATATATATATATATATATATATATATATATATATATATATATATATATATATATATATATATATATATATATATATATATATATATATATATTAATTTATATAATAAACGTAAATATATGAATTTATTGATTAATACCCCTTTAGTATATATATATATATATATATATATATATATATATATATATATATATATATATATATATATATATATATATATATATATATATATATATATATATATATATATATATATATATATATATATATATATATATATATATATATATATATATATATATATATATATATATATATATATATATATATATATATATATATATATATATATATATATATATATATATATATATATATATATATATATATATATATATATATATATATATATATATATATATATATATATATATATATATATATATATATATATATATATATATATATATATATATATATATATATATATATATATATATATATATATATATATATATATATATATATATATATATATATATATATATATATATATATATATATATATATATATATATATATATATATATATATATATATATATATATATATATATATATATATATATATATATATATATATATATATATATATATATATATATATATATATATATATATATATATATATATATATATATATATATATATATATATATATATATATATATATTTCAGATGTTTCCTCGTTCAAGTTTTAAATCAGTTCGTCTTCCAGCAGCCTTCAGGAAAGGTTTTAGAACAGGATCCCTTCCCCGACAGTTTACTAAAAGATCTCGGACTCCACCCACTCCTACTTCTACTCCCGAACCACAGAGACTAAATGTACCTTCTGAGTCTAGGAGGGAAAACACTAAAAGGGCGGCATCAGCCTCTCCCTCACGTTTTAGCGAAGGTGTGAGGCATAAAGCCCTGCGAGGTATTCCTGCTGATCGATTTCCGTCTCCTATTCGAAATCTACTTCGATCTCGCCAGAACAAAGTACCACCTCAGGAAAAAATTCCCCCAAAACCCTCTCGCCGTCCTGGGCCAGTAGGAAAATCTTGGGTCAAGGTGTATGACGATATAACATTCATGGATGATCCTTCTGAGGAAGAATTATTCCCTATAGTTGGACTCAAAGGTTATCCTACAGTTATACCTGATGCTGAGCCTCTTCCAGTAGCTCCCACGCCTCCTCCGGAAAAAATTCTTGGACAAAGTAATATAGGTGCTAACCTAAATACCTCTTCAGATATCGAACTTGATAATTTGCATAAACAAAAGAAAAAAGACAATCATGCTAAAAAGGAAAGTCAAGATGTTATTTCAAGTGACGCAGAAGACAAAGAAAATATTTGCCCTAACAAACATTTTGAAAATGAATCTGAAAAAGAAACTTTGGTGTCTAAACCAACAGTTGCTACTAGACCAGGTCGAAGTAGAGAAGTATCTCGATATAAAGCTAAAAAACAAAAGAGGACCAGCACTCCTATTGGTCGTGAAGTTATGCTAGCCAGTGAAGAGGATAGTAATGTAAGTTCGACAACAACTGGAGGAGAGGAAGAAGAAATGGCAGAAGATGGTTATATTATTCCACAATCACTTATTCCCCCTAAACCCCCAAGAGGAAACAAAATTTATGAAACAATAAACAAAAGCACAAGAGGTAAAACAGAAACAGAATACAACTTAGAAAATGCAAAAAAAGTTGAAGAATCTGCATCTCTTGTGGATAAAAAATTACCTGAAAAACCAAAAAGAGGTATAAAAATATATGAAAATATAGAAATAAAATTACAAAACGATGAGGCTCCTGAAAAAGAAAGTGAGACTGAAAGCGCCGATCAGGATACAGAATCAAGAGAGTTGTCTAAAAAATCTCCAAGTAAACCTAGAAGAGGTATTAAAATATACGAAACAATACAGATTGGATTTAGGGTTGATAATGAAAAGAAATCTACTGAAGAGGACAAGGTGGTAGAAGCAACAGAAGAAAATTTAACTGATAAATCCGTGAAATCTCTTCCTTCAGGAATTCTTGAAAATGAGTTTATTGAAGGTGATAAAAATTGTGAAGAAAACTTGTCATCAAAAACCTCATCACCATTCGAGAAACCATTGCCTCCACCAAAACCAGAAAGAAGAGTAAAATCACCAAGTAAACGAAAAAAACGTGAAGAAATTATAGAAAGTGAAAGTAAAAATGAAACTTGTAGTTTAGGTAACGAAAATGAACCTGATCAAAGTACATCAAATGACTTGTACTCAACTGTTCATAAACATGAAAATGTAAAGGAGATCAGTTCTCCTCCAAAAATTCCTCCCAAGAAAAAGAAAATTCTCTCTCCAAAAACTCCTCCAGAGAAAGAGGAAGAGAATCATATTTATGACACTTTACCTTCTCGTCCCGTTAGAAGGATAAAATCTCGCCCTAGGTCTCTAGATGCTTCTCCTAAAATTCCTAAACGTCAAAAAATATTTACTCAAAGGGATATGAATGTTCCTTTACCTCTTAAGCCGGAGAGAAGCTTAAAAAAGGATTCTGACAAATCAATTTCAGATCTAGAAAAAAATAAAGCAGCTACTTTACCAAGGCCAAGATCTAAACGGAAACATAAAGCTCAAATAGAGGATGAAAATTTTTCATTAAATAAAATCTCAAAACTAAATCAAAATCGAGCCCTTCCAGCTCCACCAAGACGTAAAAAAACTGATAAAATTGAAAGTGATTCAAAAGAAATAAGTAACGAAATTTCGTTTACACCGGAAAGTGAAAAAATAATTAAAGACATGATTATTGACAATGAAACTTCTAAAATAGATATAATGCTATTATCCGAGGTTAGTAAGGAAGAAATTCCACCTCCTCCACCTCCAAAAAGAAATAAAATAATTGAGCGTAAAATAGAACCTGAAAAACAACAAAGTTTGCCCGATAATTTTGTCAAAGAAAACGAGCAATTGAAAATTGACTCCGAAAGCGTAAACAGAGTTGAAAGTGACTCACTCGACGCTCATTCACGCAGTTTGCAATCTGACTCAAGTGAAGTGTGTTCTGTGAATGAAAATACTTGCAAACTAGACAGTGAAATTGATGTGAATTTAAAAAATATTGAAAATTCATTTGAAACAATTGACACAGTTATACAATCCTTGAAAAAATACACGGATACAGATTTAGTTAGTGAAAAAGAAATTAGTAATGATACTGATACCTCTGATACTCTAAATGATAATAAGCAAAGTGATTATAAAGATTTAATAAATACATTTAGAGAGGATAGTAGTAGCATTTCAATTGATAGTGAAATAAGTGATATTAGCATTACAAATAGCGACGCAGAAACAGTCATTTTCGTTGATAAGGAACATAGCGATTTAGATATTGTTGACTCTCACGATAATTTGAATATATCGCAGAAAGATAATTTAGATACAGAAAACTTAGGTGTTAAAACCACTACTGAGGAGTCTGTAGCATCTGAAGGTCAAGAAGCTACACCAATACAAGTAAGCTTTGTTATAAAGTCTGATGAGCCTTTGACTTTGCCTGATATAAAAGAATTAGAAAAGGCTCAGAAAGAAAAAGAACAACAAAAAGACAGTGAAGAAGAAAAAGGGATAATCGAAGAGCCATCTCTTTGCGAATTAGAAGACTCTACTGAAAATGATACCGAGTTGCAAACTGAAGAAAAAGAGTATGATGCAGGTTACGAAACCCCAGTAAAAGCATTTTTCAAACAAACCTCAGAATTTAGATTTGAAGAAAATAAAATACCAACCACCGAGTTACCTTCAAAATTAACAACAACACAGCTCTCTGAAGAAAAAATTAAGGAAACACAAGCAACAATAAAAGAAAGTGAGGTAGTTACTGAAATACCTCTCAAATTATTAACAAAAGAGACTACAGAATTATAAATTTGAAGAAACACAAGAACCAGTTTCAGAAAGTGGAGTAGTAACAGAAATACCTTTACAACTATCTACAACAGAGACTGCAGAATTTAAATTTGAAGAAACACCAGAACCAGTTTCAGAAAGTGAAGTAGTTACAGAAATACCTTTGCAACTATCTACAACAGAGACTGCAGAGTTTAAATTTGAAGAAACACAAGAACAAGTTTCAGAAAGCGAAGTAGTTACAGAAATACCATTGCAATTATCTACAACAGAGACTGCAGAATTTAAATTTGAAGAAAAACAAGAACCAGTTTCAGAAAGTGAAGTAGTAACAGAAATACCTTTGCAACTATCTACAACAGAGACTGCAGAATTTAAATTTGAAGAGAGACAAGAACCAGTTTCAGAAAGTGAAGTAGTTACAGAAATACCATTGCAATTATCTACAACAGAAACTGCAGAATTTAAATTTGAAGAAACACAAGCACCAGTCACAGAAAGTGAAGTAATAACAGAAATACCTTTGCAACTATCTACAACAGAGACTGCAGAATTTAAATTTGAAGAAACGCAAGAACCAGTTTCAGAAAGTGAAGTAGTTACAGAAATACCATTGCAATTATCTACAACAGAGACTACTGAATTTAAATTTGAAGAAACACAAGAACCAGTTTCAGAAAGTGAAGTAGTAACAGAAATACATTTGCAACTATCTACAACAGAGACTGCAGAATTTAAATTTGAAGAAACACAAGAACCAGTTTCAGAAAGTGAAGTAGTAACAGAAATACCTTTGCAACAATCTACAACAGAGACTGCAGATATTAAATTTGAAGAAACACAAGAGCCAGTTTCTGAAAGCGAAGTGGTTACAGAAATACCTTTGCAACTATCTACAACAGAGACTGCAGAATTTGAATTTGAAGAAACACAAGAACCAGTTTCAGAAAGTGAAGTGGTTACAGAAATACCTTTGCAACTATCTACAACAGAGACTGCAGAATTTAAATTTGAAGAAACACAAGAATCAGTTTCAGAAAGTGAAGTTGTAACAGAAATACCTTTGCAACTATCTACAACAGAGACTACAGAATTTAAATTTGAAGAAATACAAGAACCAGTTTCAGAAAGTAAAGTAGAAACAGAAATACCTTTGCAACTATCTACAACAGAGAGTGCAGAGTTTAAATTTGAAGAACCACAAGAACCAGTTTCAGAAAGTGAAGTAGTAACAGAAATACATTTGCAACAATCTACAACAGAGACTGCAGAGTTTAAATTTGAAGAAACACATGAGCCAGTTTCAGAAAGAGAAGTAGTTACAGAAATACCTTTTCAACTATCTACAACAGAGACTGCAGAATTTAAATTTGAAGAAACACAAGAACCAATTTCACAAGGTGAAGTAGTAACAGAAATACCTTTGCAACCATCTACAACAGAGACTGCAGAATTTAAATTTGAAGAAACACAAGATCCAGTTTCAGAAAGTGAAGTGGTTACAGAAATACCTTTGCAACTATCTACAACAGAGACTGCAGAATTTAAATTTGAAGAAACACAAGAATCAGTTTCAGAAAGTGAAGTAGTAACAGAAATACCTTTGCAACTATCTACAACAGAGACTGCAGAGTTTAAATTTGAAGAAACACAAGAACCAGTTTCAGAAAGCGAAGTAGTAACAGAAATACCTTTGCAACTATCTACAACAGAGACTGCAGAGTTTAAATTTGAAGAGAGACAAGAACCAGTTTCAGAAAGTGAAGTAGTTACAGAAATACCATTGCAACTATCTACAACAGAGACTACAGAATTCAAATTTGAAGAAACACATGAACCTGTTTCAGAAAGTGAAGTAATAACAGAAATACCTTTGCAACTATCTACAACAGAGACTGCAGAATTTAAATTTGAAGAAACACAAGAACCAGTTTCAGAAAGTGAAGTAGTTACAGAAATACCTTTGCAACTATCTACAACAGAAACTGCAGAATTTAAATTTGAAGAAACACAAGAACCAGTTTCAGAAAGTGAAGTAGTTACAGAAATACCTTTGCAATCTACAACAAGAGAAACTGCAGAATTTAAATTTGAAGAAACACAAGAACCAGTTTCAGAGAGCGAAGTAGTTACAGAAATACCTTTGCAACTATCTACAACAGAGACTACAGAATTTAAATTTGAAGAAACACAAGAACCAGTTTCAGAAAGTGAAGTAGTAACAGAAATACCTTTGCAACTATCTACAACAGAGACTGCAGAATTTAAATTTGAAGAAACACAAGAACCAGTTTCAGAAAGTGAAGTAGTAACAGAAATACCTTTGCAACTATCTACAACAGAGACTGCAGAATTTAAATTTGAAGAAACACAAGAACCAGTTTCAGAAAGTGAAGTAGTTACAGAAATACCTTTGCAACTATCTACAACAGAGACTGCAGAATTTAAATTTGAAGAAACACAGGAACCTGTTTCAGAAAGTGAAGTAGTAACAGAAATACCTTTGCAACTATCTACAACAGAGACTGCAGAATTTAAATTTGAAGAAACACAAGAACCAGTTTCAGAAAGTGAAGTAGTAACAGAAATACCTTTGCAACTATCTACAACAGAGACTGCAGAGTTTAAATTTGAAGAAACACAAGAACCAATTTCACAAGGTGAAGTAGTAACAGAAATACCTTTGCAACTATCTACAACAGAGACTGCAGAATTTAAATTTGAAGAAACACAAGAACCAGTTTCAGAAAGCGAAGTAGTAACAGAAATACCTTTGCAACTATCTACAACAGAGACTGCAGAGTTTAAATTTGAAGAGAGACAAAGAACCAGTTTCAGAAAGTGAAGTAGTTACAGAAATACCTTTGCAACTATCTACAACAGAGACTACAGAATTTAAATTTGAAGAAACACAAGAACCAGTTTCAGAAAGTGAAGTAGTAACAGAAATACCTTTGCAACTATCTACAACAGAGACTGCAGAATTTAAATTTGAAGAAACACAAGAACCAGTTTCAGAGAGCGAAGTAGTTACAGAAATACCTTTGCAACTATCTACAACAGAAACTGCAGAATTTAAATTTGAAGAAACACAAGAACCAGTTTCTGAGAGCGAAGTAGTTACAGAAATACCTTTGCAACTATCTACAACAGAAACTGCAGAATTTAAATTTGAAGAAACACAAGAACCAGTTTCAGAAAGTGAAGTAGTAACAGAAATACCTTTGCAACTATCTACAACAGAGACTGCAGAGTTTAAATTTGAAGAAACACAAGAACCAATTTCACAAGGTGAAGTAGTAACAGAAATACCTTTGCAACCATCTACAACAGAGACTGCAGAATTTAAATTTGAAGAAACACAAGAACCAGTTTCAGAAAGTGAAGTAGTAACAGAAATACCTTTGCAACTATCTACAACAGAGACTGCAGAATTTAAATTTGAAGAAACACAAGAACCAGTTTCAGAAAGTGAAGTAGTTAACAGAAATACCTTTGCAACTATCTACAACAGAGACTGCAGAGTTTAAATTTGAAGAGAGACAAGAACCTGTTTCAGAAAGTGAAGTAGTAACAGAAATACCTTTGCAACTATCTACAACAGAGACTGCAGAGTTTAAATTTGAAGAGAGACAAGAACCTGTTTCAGAAAGTGAAGTAGTAACAGAAATACCTTTGCAACTATCTACAACAGAGACTGCAGAGTTTAAATTTGAAGAAACACAAGAACCAGTTTCAGAAAGTGAAGTAGTTACAGAAATACCATTGCAACTATCTACAACAGAGACTACAGAATTCAAATTTGAAGAAACACAGGAACCTGTTTCAGAAAGTGAAGTAGTAACAGAAATACCTTTGCAACTATCTACAACAGAGACTGCAGAATTTAAATTTGAAGAAACACAAGAACCAGTTTCAGAAAGTGAAGTAGTAACAGAAATACCTTTGCAACTATCTACAACAGAGACTGCAGAGTTTAAATTTGAAGAAACACAAGAACCAATTTCACAAGGTGAAGTAGTAACAGAAATACCTTTGCAACCATCTACAACAGAAACTGCAGAATTTAAATTTGAAGAAATACAAGAACCAGTTTCAGAAAGCGAAGTAGTAACAGAAATACCTTTGCAACTATCTACAACAGAGACTGCAGAGTTTAAATTTGAAGAGAGAAAAGAACCAGTTTCAGAAAGTGAAGTAGTTACAGAAATACCATTGCAACTATCTACAACAGAGACTACAGAATTCAAATTTGAAGAAACACAAGCACCAGTCACAGAAAGTGAAGTAGTAACAGAAATACCTTTGCAACTATCTACAACAGAGACTGCAGAATTTAAATTTGAAGAAACACAAGAACCAGTTTCAGAGAGCGAAGTAGTACAGAAATACCTTTGCAACTATCTACAACAGAAACTGCAGAATTTAAATTTGAAGAAACACAAGAACCAGTTTCTGAGAGCGAAGTAGTTACAGAAATACCTTTGCAACTATCTACAACAGAAACTGCAGAATTTAAATTTGAAGAAACACAAGAACCAGTTTCAGAAAGCGAAGTAGTAACAGAAATACCTTTGCAACTATCTACAACAGAGACTGCAGAGTTTAAATTTGAAGAAACACAAGAACCAATTTCACAAGGTGAAGTAGTAACAGAAATACCTTTGCAACCATCTACAACAGAGACTGCAGAATTTAAATTTGAAGAAACACAAGATCCAGTTTCAGAAAGCGAAGTAGTAACAGAAATACCTTTGCAACTATCTACAACAGAGACTGCAGAATTTAAATTTGAAGAAACACAAGAACCAGTTTCAGAAAGTGAAGTAGTTACAGAAATACCATTGCAACTATCTACAACAGAGACTGCAGAGTTTAAATTTGAAGAGAGACAAGAACCTGTTTCAGAAAGTGAAGTAGTAACAGAAATACCTTTGCAACTATCTACAACAGAGACTGCAGAATTTAAATTTGAAGAAACACAAGAACCAGTTTCAGAAAGTGAAGTAGTTACAGAAATACCATTGCAATTATCTACAACAGAGACTACAGAATTTAAATTTGAAAAAACACAAGAGCCTGTAAAAGAAAGTGAAGCAGTTACAGAAAGACCTGCGAAATTATCTACAAACGAAACTCCAGACTTTGAATTTGGAGAATCACAGGAACCAGTATCTGAAAGTGAAGTAGTTACAGAAATACCTCTTAAATTAACTACTACAGAAACTTCAGAATTTAAATTCGACGATAAAGAAGAACCTAAAACAGAAAGTGAGGTAGATACAGAAATACCTTTTAAATTATCTACAACAGAGACTGCAGAATTTAAATTTGAAGAAATAGAAGAACCACTAACTGAAGTTGAGGTTGCAGAAATACTTGAAAAATTATCTACAACAGAGACTCCAGACTTTAAAGTTGAAGAAACACAAGAGCCTCTTTCCGAGAGTAAGGTAGTTACAAAAATACCTCTCAAATTATCTACAACAGAGAGTGAGGTAGCTACAGAAATACCTCTTAAATTATCAACAAAAGAGACAACAGAATTTAAAGTTGAAGAAATACAAGAACCAACAACAGAAAGTGAGGTGGTTACAGAAATACCTCTTAAGTTATCTACAACAGAGACAACAGAATTTAAATTTGAAGAAATACAAGAACCAGCAACAGAAAGTGAGGTGGTTACAGAAATACCTCTTAAATTATCTACAACAGAGACTGCGGAATTTAAATTTGATGATTCTCCCACATGTGAGGCAATTACAGAAAGAAAGTTAAGTAATGAAAAAATTGAAGTAGTTTTCGATATAAAATCTAAAGAGAAAAATGAAAATGTTGACAAAGTTCATAATATTTTCTTAAAAGAAGTCGAAGAAAATAATAACGGTAATAGATTAAAGAAAATTGAAAGACTAGCAGAAGAAAAAGCTTCTCTTGTTATTAAAGAGGCAATTGAAAATATTTCAAAATTTGATGAAAATATTTTGATAAAACCTGCTGAAAACGAGCCTTCAGATTTTCAGAAATATTTAAAACCCGATTTTGTAGGAACAAAATCAGAAGATATACATTGTGAATCGCAGTTTGATGAAGATTCTGTAGAAACGACACCAAGGGCAACAACTCCGGAGTTTGACAATATATATCCACCAACTGTTTCTTCTGCCATCTCAGAACCTGTTTCTCAACATACTGAAATATCAGACCTTGCTTTTAGGTTAGAAGGATTGAGATCCCAGTTAGATGCAATTATTACAGGTTATCCTACGTCATCAAGTTCCAGTTTGTCTTCATTTGATACAGGTTTATCAAATGCTTCCAACAGGTCTTCTTTGTCTTTAGATTTTGTTGTACCTCCAGAAAGTCCTGTGTCTTTTGCGTCCTTTTATTCTCCAACTTCACATTTAAGTCAGTTGGACCATTCTCTTTGTTCTACTCCATCAACATTTTACACTGCTGCTTCAGAAGCATCATTTTTAACTGATTCAGAAACGAGTACGCCTTCTCCGACCTTATTAGAAGAGGATAATGAAACAGATGATATTGATACCAAAGAGTAAATTATAAATCATTTGTTAAAAGTTCCGATGATTTATTTTGTGTAAGAATACAGAATAATAAAAAAAAAAAACTATAGTTCCGTTAATATATATATTTGAAAGTGCTGTGATATAAATAAAAAAAAGGTTCAAAAACCTGTACATTATTTTCATTGGTGAATAATTTATAATTCTTTTTATTTTCTTTAGCTATGGAAGTAATAAAAAATAATCAAAGACAATCCTTAACTTCGAACAGTAATAGGAAATCATCATATATAAAACCTCCTATTCCTCCTAAACCAAAGATTATTCCAAAACCCAAAGGTGATATTGGTGATTTTAAGAAGTGTTCTTCGATAAAAATAATAAATGTTAATAATGAGAGGTGTAAAAGCGTTATTACCGTTAGTGATAAATCTTTTAATGACAACATTTTTGGAAGTGTCGTTGAAAATACTGAAATAAATACCACGTGCTCTAGTTTGTCAAACGTTAGTAAAAATATAAGTGTTATTCAAAATATTAGTGAAAGTGTTAATAACGAAATAAATATTCAAAATATAAGTGAGTGTGTTAAAGAAATAAAGTGTTCAAAGCGTAATTCCATCTGATGAAGAATCCGTAAATGTTATATGTCATAATGATAGTGAATCGAAAATAGACGAATGTGACTTGTCTTATTCAGAAGAAGTTAGTGACCAGAAGGACATCGATCTTAATTCTTCAAATGATTCATCAATATCAATAGATCTATACTACAACGATTCATCTAACGATTCCTCCTTAAAACTTAGTGACCATAAAAATGAAAAAGATTCTTTAGATGACGTTTGTAGTAGCCTTATGGAAAAAGCCTTAGAAAACTGTACTAGTCAAAGTCCAAAGTCTTCTTCGAACTCTTCTATAAGTTACGCTGACAGCGATAGTGATGAGTTTACACCATCAGTTGAGCAATCAACTAACCCGAGTATTATAATTACCAAAACATATGATACTTCTTCTTCAGATAGTAGTAGTGTTACAAATTTAACAGCCAGTGATTCGGAAACGAACAATAACACTAACACATCTAATAGGAAACTTTTCTTAGTGGCTCAAGAAATGAAGACTTCTGAAAAATCCTTCGTCGCAATATTAAGACTTTTGAATGTAGACTTCAAGCAGTTCTTAATACAAAAAGATTGTTTATGTACGAATGAAAAAAACAATAAAAACGATGCCCTCCCGGAAAGACATTTTAACGAAGTATTCAAATATTTGCCAAACCTTCAAAGCCTCAATGAAGAAATCCTGTCGGATTTTGAAACGAGACTAAATAAATGGGAAAGACATCCCAAAATAGCTGACGTAATCGTTAGAAAAGGTCCCTTTTTAAAATTATACGCCAATTATATAAAAGAACTCGAAGTTCATACAAGGCTTTTGCAAAGATATGCCAATCAGTATTCGTACTTCGGCGAATGCTTGAGAGAGTTTGAGAATAGTGAACAAGGGCAATTTATTCCAATTAGTAAACACATGTTGACACCAATGCAGCGAATAACGAAATACCGAGAACTTATGAAACAATACATAAAATATTTAAGCGAATCTCACATTGATTATTCCGACGCCTTGCAAGCTCTCGATATAGTCAAAGGTGTTGCCGAACATGCAAATGAAGCTATACGAGAATTGGTAAGTAAAATTATCCTCATAAACTAATCATATATATATATATATATATATATATATATATATATATATATATATATATATATATATATATATATATATATATATATATATATATATATATATATATATATATATATATATATATATATATATATATATATATATATATATATATATATATATAATATATATATATATGATAATATATATATATATATATATATATATATATATATATATATATATATATATATATATATATATATATATATATATATATATATATATATATATATATATATATATATATATATATATATATATATATATATATATATATATATATATATAATATATATATATATATATATATATATATATATATATATATATATATATATATATATATATATATATATATATATATATATATATATATATATATATATATATATATATATATATATATATATATATATTATATATATATATATATATATATATATATATATATATATATTATTATCGTAAAAAAAACGATTTCAATTAAAATTCCGATTTTCCTAGAAAAGACTAACATTTTGTAACTATCTCCTTTAACCAATTCCTGATAACGAGACCTAACCTAACGGAGATAGTTAAAACTAGTTTTTTTCTTTGGGAAAATCGGGTTTTTAACTTTTTACGGTAACATATTTTTACGAGTATATATCAAAACTTTTATTCTAGAGATATCGTAATTTTATACTTATGTATAGTGATAAATTTCTAGATAAGAAATTTGGTTTACTAGAAAAAATAAAAAAAAATGGAAACCGAGAAGCGGATCCTATGTAGAAACTATCTAAAAATTTCCCATCCCAATTGGGCAAATACCCTTGAGGTGTATATATATATATATATATATATATATATATATATATATATATATATATATATATATATATATATATATATATATATATATAATATATATATATATATATATATATATATATATAGCTTGTATATAAATTCATTAAAAAAAAATAAAAAAATTTGGTTTAAAAAAAAAAAAAAAAAAACATGGTTTTTTTCAGTTGGTTTAAACCAAAAAAAAAAAATTTTTTTTTTAAAAAAAATAAAATATTTATATATATATATATATATTATATATATATATATATATATATATATATATATATATATATATTATATATATATATATATATATATATATATATATATATATATATATATATATATATATATATATATATATATATATATATATATATATATATATATATATATATATATATATATATATATATATATATATATATATATATATATATATATATATATATATATAGAGAGAGAGAGAGAGAGAGAGAGAGAGAGAGAGAGAGAAAGAGAGAGACCGACCGGGGTTGGAATTGTGCCGGGCTGGGGCCGGTGCTCTGGCCGGGATTGCAGTCAAAAGCACTGAAATTTTAGGTTAAGAAAATTAGATATAATTTTAATTAAGATTGATTTAATTATAAGGAAGGAGTAGAATAGCCAACATTCACTTAAATTAATGATTATTTTAATTTTTTCAGAAAATTTTTTTTTTTATGAAAATTACAGATTTTGTTTTTAATAAAAGTTCAATTTCAATACTGAGGACGATATGGAAATATGTCCATTGCAGTCTAATGAGCTAAATGTAATAGTTAATAGTACTAGTTTCATCATTAAAATACCGGTGATAGTCAATTAAATTTTAACAGGAACCTAAATCTTCTGGATTCTCATCTTCGTAGGATGTTGTCCTTGCAGACTCCGGTGATTCAGAAGGCAGTACAGGACTATGTCCAAATTTAACAGAGTCTGCTCTGACTGAGTTGGATAAATATATTAAAACGAAAAAAATAAACATTAATGATGACTCTATTGCCTTCTGAAAGGCAAACAAGAATGATCTCCATAAACTAGCATCACTGGCAAGAGTATATTTGCGCCCACCAGCGTCAGTGAAAGAGAAATCAAAGTAGGGAAATCAATTCCAAGAGACAGAATAAAACTATTGCCAAAGAATGTAGTAATGCTACTGTTTTTGAAATACAATCTTAGAGCAGTAACATAGTCAACATCACTGCCCTCTGTTCCTGAACATTTCACTCACCTAAATTCTAAAACTTATGATGTAAATGTTCAAGAAGATTCTAACACTGAATAGTGATTTAAATGAATGAATTGTTTGTTTCCTCTTTTATGTTGCATTCATTTTGCCACACCCAATATCTATAACGAAGGAATAATGGAATAAAATCTTAATTTTCTTATATTATAATTTGATTTAATCCACCATTAATATGTATAATTTGCATTTAACCCGGTTTTCCATGATTATTAACTGGGGGCAGGGCCCCCGGTCGGTTCACATATATATATATATATATATATATATATATATATATATATATATATATATATATATATATATATATATATATATATATATATATATATATATATATATATATATATATATATATATATATATATATATATATATATATATATATATATATACACACATTGAATTCGTTTAGGCAATCATTTATCTTTTTACCTTCCTATCAATCAATTATTAAAGTTTATTTTGGAGACGAAAGTGAATTCATTGTCCGTTGTTTTGGATTCTAGAACATATTTTCGCTTTCTTATAAATATCTTGACATGAATTATCAGTCATTACTATTATATTTGTGGCTGAGTTACAGTTTTCCCTTTAAGGTCAGGTCAGGTCATGCAACTCAAAAACAATTTATTTTTTTATGCTAGTAATTAAATACAGTATAAAAAAATGCATATAAAAACTAAAATAATGATAAATACAACTACCATTATTAAATAAAATGATTGAGGAGATATCATTTAAGAAGGATTAATATAACTACAAATCCGTTGTAAAGTTATAAAATTATATCTTTGTAATGTTAAAAACTTTTTTTTTTCTTTTTTAATCTCCAAAATTTTGACTTCCTGAAACAGGATTTGCGAAGAGGGAGTTTCGTAAACGGAGGTATTTCTCTGTTAATATTTTGATAACAGAGAATAACTGTTCCTTTCTATTTTTAAAGAACCCCTCCTCCTCCCACCCTAAATTCCATCCTAACCCCCCCAACCCCCACCTCTCAATGATGTATTTAACTTTGTTCGTGATTGTAAATTTGTTCTTATCACTCTCTATTTACACACAAACTCATACGTGAAGGGGAATAGACAATTATACATGCAAAGGTACGTATTTATATACAGATATATACA
>SEYY01018786.1:147500-150000 GCA_009176605.1 Armadillidium nasatum | reverse complement strand
AGAGAGAGAGAGAGAGTTATTTGTATCCTTTTGACTATAAATTTCATTATAGAGTTCATAAAAATATTTAGCTTCTAAATACCTTCTTGAATAATAAAAATGAAGTTGATTTATTTCGACAAACATTAAATTAATAATGTATATATTGTAATGAATCATTCATTAGTGCACGGTCAAAATTTCCATATTTCACCCCCCTATCTCGCACCCCCACTTCCTAAGACTAATTAAAAAATTTTCTTATCGTACTTTTCGAATGGGAAGGGGAGGGATCTGTTCGAGTGAAGGGGGATTCAAGATTATTTGATCATAAGATTATCAGTTTTCTTGGTTTTCTGAAAAAGATTGGATCTTAAAATTATTACGTGTCCGCTCTTGACTGAGTGATTTCGTGTCTAGTGTTATTTTTTTCGTTATTTTACGTTAAAGTTTTTGTATTTTTTGACTGAACTTAATATGTGTGTGCATCACAGTAGTTGAATTGCAGTATAATCCGAATTATTGGATTATCATCTTTCTCATTTTCTGAATATATATATAATAAATACGTTAAAAAAAAAAAAAATAATAATAATAATAAAAATTGACTTATCAGTGTAAAGTGATAATCTTTAAAATAGTATTTTATTAGTGATAATCTTTAAAATGCCTATTTTAAGTATATTAATTGTAGGTGAAATGAAAACAAAATGTCTTGTCATTGTAATTTAACTATCAATAATGTGAATAAAATTTGTTCGTACACGAAGCCGCCAATACCACCAAAACCTTTGCATTTGAAAGCTAAAGCCACAGATATTAACAGTGAACAGCTAAATTCCGTTTTATTTGAAATTTACAACCACAAGGAAAGAAAAGTATCGGTACCTCCAAAAACTAAAGTTGTATCCAAGTACAAAGCCAATCAAAACTACGTATGTAGCAACTGTATCAAAGTAAAATTAGTGGACGAATTTAACCACGCTAATCACAGCATTCCGAAAACAAGTATGCAGATTAAAAATGTAATTGATATTGTTCCGAATAAGAGTGGTTCAACTGAAAATGGTTACAACCAAAAAGCGTACTACGTGGCCAAAGAATTGAAAACCTCAGAAGAATCATTTATAAGAGTCTTGAAAGTTTTAAACTTTGATTTTAAAGAGTTTTTAATTAAGAAAGGATGTTTATCCGATTCAAGAGAAAATACTTTGCCGAAACACTTCCTTGACGAAATTTTTGAATATTTACCCAATTTACAAAAAGTCAACGAAGAATTACTAAAAGAATTTGAGACCAGAGTGAACAACTGGTCAGTACATCCCAAAATAGCAGATGTGATAGTTACCAAAGGACCATTTCTAAAACTTTATATCAACTACATAAAAAATTTACAAACTCGTACCAACCTTCTTCTGAAATGTGCTAAAGAATATAGTTACTTCGGAGAATGTTTATTGGAATTTGAAAACAGTGAATTAGGAGCTTGTATACCAATAAGTAAACACATGTTGACACCAATGCAAAGAATAACGAAGTACGAACAACTTATGATACAATATATCAAATATTTAAACGAATCTCATATAGATTATTGTGATGCTGTGACAGCTTTGGATATAGTGAAAGAATTAATAGAGAACGCCAACGAAGCTGTAAGGGAAATGGTGAGTAATCATAATAATAATAATATAAATTAATTATAATGAAAATAAAAATAAATAAATAATAATAATAAAAATTAATGATAATAAAAATAAAATAAATTAATAATTTTAAAATAAATTAATGATAATAATATAAATAAATAATAATAAAAATTAATGAAATAATAAAATAAACAAATAAATAAATAATAATAATAATAATAAAAAAATTAATACTAAGAATAATAATAAATAATAATAGTAATAATTTAAGGGAAAATATTTGTCTCCTGTTCCCACTGTGACAAGAGTCAGAAGACTTCTTAATAAAAATGTTTGAAAAGTCGATAAATTTATAAATTTGAAATAAAATATAATCATGTAGTGGGATATTATGAAAAGAATATTAAGGATTGCTGACATAGCATGACTTTTCGGTAAGGGGTTGGGGGTGGGGTGGTCATCACTTATAATTAACACTAATAAGGTGTGACTTAATCAGCAGCCACCGAAATGAAACAGTTTGAAAGGAAATTTGAGATCAGTTACTAAAGTGACGAAAAGAGAGAGAAAGAGAGATGGATAGGGAGAAACTGAAACAGAGATGGAGGTAGGTCTGAAGGAGAGAGAGAGAGAGAGAGAGAGAGAGAGAGAGAGAGGAGTTTAGCGAGCAGTAACAAATCACAGTTTGTTTGTTAGGAGTCTCGAATGTGCGAAGCATTACCTCTCCTAGAATAGGGCAATGCCCGTGAGATGAAACTTCCATATAAAAAAAATAACCACAAGACTATTTACTGATTTCCCCTAAGGGCAGATGACCAAAAATCTTTAAAATTAAGAATTATTACGATTATCATAATTTGATTTCGAAAAAA
>SEYY01018786.1:135000-140000 GCA_009176605.1 Armadillidium nasatum | reverse complement strand
AATAATAATAATATCAGTTGAATTTTCCCTTTCAATTTTGCCAAATATTTTTTGTTCTTAAATTTCTATTTGAAGCAACTGTCCTCTTATCTTTCTCTCATTTCAAATTGGGGAAGAGAAAACATGGTCGTTTTCAATGTCTCAAAAACTCAATTCCTCCATCTTTCTACTCGATACAATCTTCCACACAGATATGATATCTTCTTCGAAAACACTCAACTCAATCTTTCAGTTTTTTAATATTCTTGGTTTTTTTTTTTCTTCTCGTGATCTTTCTTGGAAAGATCACATTTCTTCTGTTTCTAAAAAAGCTTCTAAGTGGTTGGTGTTCTGAGGGGCTTTCGTGATTTTTTTTACGCCACCTCAGTTGCTTGCTCTTTATAGGGGTGTTGTCCGCCCCTGTATGAAGTACGGCTCACATATCTGGGGTTGTTCCACACATACAGGTTTTCGCGAAAAGGTGAAGTCTAGGGCTTTTCGTCTTATAAACTCTTTTGCTCTCACTAAGTCTCTCCAGTCCCTTTCTGCTTGTCGAATTGTTGCGTCACTCCATACTGTCGCAATTACAACGGACAATGATTTTTCTGAACTCTCACGTCGCATAGCTCCTCCGTTGAGAAGGGCTCGTGCGACTCGACTTTCTACACAGTCTCATCCTTTCTCTGTCCAACTCTCCGACCCCAGACTTAACCGATATGTTCAGTCTTACATGTACTCCACTGCCAAAATCTGGAACACACTCCCTTTATCTGTTTTCCCAATTAACTTTGACTTGCATAATTTTAAACGCCGTTGATCGAGTCATGTCATCCATTAGCGACCAAATTTCTGACATTTCCCTAACTCTGGTGGAAATTGGTAGGTCTCTGGCCTTTGCCTACCAGAGCAGACTATATATATATATATATATATATATATATATATATATATATATATATATATATATATATATATATATATATATATATATATATATATATATATATATATATATATATATATATATATATATATATATATATATATATATATATATATATATATATATATATATATATATATATATATATATATATATATATATATATATTATATATATTATTATTATTATTATTATTATTTATTATTATTATTATTGCTATTATTACTGCCCTTTGTGAGGTAGTTTAGTTGCATGAGAAATTAGCATTCTTTTATTCACAATATGAGCTTCGCACTTTTTGTGCTTACTTCATAATAAAAAATATCTTTAATTTATGAGTATTCTATAAGAACATATAGTTATTTTTATTTGTTAGATAATAATAATGAGTCATTGTTAGTTTCAAGATGACGTTTTTAGGATATATATATATATATATATATATATTATATATATATTATATATATATATATATATATATATATATATATATATATATATATATATATATATATATATATATATATATATATATATATTATATATATATATATATATATATATATATATATATATATATATATATATACAATTAAAAACCCACAGGAAAATTAAAACAAATTTTTAAAAAAGAGCGAGGCTTTCGAAGGAACAACCGTCCTTCCTCTTTCAGGCTCAAGGAAGGATGGTTGTTCCTTCGAAAGACTCGCTCTTTTTTAAAAATGTGTTTTAATTTTCCTGTGGGGTTTTAATTGTATAAAGCAAAACACCACTTATAGTGTTCTTTGTCTATATATATATATATATATATATATATATATATATATATATATATATATATATATATATATATATATATATATATATATATATATATATATATATATATATATATATATATATATATATATATATATAGTATAATATAATATAGAGGTGTCCCACTACCTCTTGGCTCAAGATATGCGCTGGCCATAAGTTAATAAAATTTGCTACGAGTAAATTTTGGTGTGTGAGAAGCGAGATAGAATCAGGAGAGGTTACGTCACTTGTCACACGTCCGACGTCATCATGCATGAAATTGAATCCTTCTTTAAAAGATGTGGTAGTTTTCAAGATACTTTGACCGCAACCTTACGTAATATGGGAAAACGTGTGTGTGCAAGTATGCCTTGTTGTTAATGTCGATCACTTCCGAAACTTCTTGTCAATTCAGCACGATTCTCACACACCAATGCGTACTTGTGGAAAATTTTAGTAACTTATGACTAGTACTTTGACATCTTTAAGCGCATATCTGGGTCGAGAGCAGGTGGAACATCTTGTAATATCTCCAGAGCATTGGTTTTAAAAATTTGGATATTTGAGAACATAAACAGGCTTGCAAAATTCTAGTATTTTAAATTTAGAGCTATTAAATTATATGCAGAAACAGTCTTTTCTCCAGTTTCTGGGGTAATTCGATTTCGTTTTAGAGAGTATATTTGGACCCCAGCCCCTCACTACTAAACAACGTTTCACCATAATCTAAATAAGAAAGACCAGAATGGATAGAGTGAGAAACGAGAGAATCAGAAAATATGTAGGGGTAAGACATAATTAACAAATTAGATGCAGCAAAGTTGAGATGATAGGATATGTGGAGAGAATGCTGGAGGGAAGAGTCGCTAGAAGATGGGTGTGGAGGCCTGAGGGCACTAGTCTAAGACGAAGGATATGGAAGGACTCCGTGGAAGACATCAGATGCCTCAGATGAGGAAATTGATTTATGATTTATGAGAGTGATGCTGTCCCGACTGACAGACCAACGAGCCTATTCTGCTTGACATGACATGTAGATGGCTTTTGTGTCTTCCAACATCTCTTCTGTTGGATTTCTTCCTTCATCTTGTTCACTCATGTCTTGTTTTCTCTTAAATGTTGTTCCATATCGAACAGTTGTTGATGCAGAGACTTCTTCCTTCTCTGTCATTTGTTGTGTTCATTAGAGTTCTGCTTCATCTTCTACTCCATTTCTACTTTTCACTTAAGACTTTCTTAGCTTCTCTTCTAAATCTCTTACGGTATCTTTTATACCCAAGACTCATTTCTGCTTTCTTTTATTTATGTCCGGTTTGTTCTCATTTTTGAATCTAGAGTTGTTTTTCGATATCATATATTTCTGATTCGTTTTATGGCTGAAATGGATAATATCTCTTTGCGTGCTAGGATCAATCTATGCATTTCCTCGACTCATATAAACCTCTGAACCTTCCTATCTCTTTCGAAGACTCTAAACTTGTTGACAACATAAACATTCTTGATTTCGGCGTAAATAATTAATTGCAGTGGAAACTTCATTTCACAGTTTTTGCTAAAGGTTATCTTAAAAGAAAGGGATCTTCTTAAGGATGCGGAAGTTCTTTTCTTCTCCACAGTTATTCTATCAGTATAAGCATCTTATCTTGTTTTGTGTGAAGGACTGGTGACACATTGGTAACGAAGGGACAAGCTCCAGTTACACCACTCTTCCAGGTTGAATTGAGTCAAAGGACGTAAAATAAAAAAAAATTCCTTTCGTTCTAACTCTCACTTTTAAGTTAATTTTTCAAAATATTTAATTTTACAGTAAGTAAATATTAAGAAGAAACTTGACATGTCAGAAATTTTGTTTAAATGCAAAACAACATTATCGTACGACAAACACGGAAGAGTACATGTTGTACGTAATCTCTCTCTCATATATATATATATATATATATATATATATATATATATATATATATATATATATATATATATATATATATATATATATATATATATATATATAATATATATATATATATATATTGTTTGCGTGCGTGCGTGAGTGAAAGAATGTGCAACCGGTAATATAGTACAAACCTCTTACAAATGAAATAATGGTGTCATTTGAAGTTGCCATATATATTATTGGGCGGCATTTCAATGTAATAAAACCAATATAGAGAGAGAGAGAGAACGTTTGATAAAGGAAATTTCTTTTTTGGCCTTAGGAGCGACTTTGGTTTTGGTTCAAGGATTAATTACCACGTGCTTATTTAATTTAAATAATTATTTTCTTACTTCACTTCTTGTAACTTTTTTTTTTTAAATTTTGGTTTTAGTAACTTTTATTAAGTTCTTTTCGATTTCAAAACACCAAAAGTACATGTATGTCAAAGTAACATTTGACTTCTGATGGCTTTGCATTCTTTTACCCCAGACCCGTGAGTAGTGATGAAATATATTCCTCATTGCAATTTTTAACAATATTGTGTAATATTTTGTGTACAGGAGAAATAAAATATGAACTTATTAATTTGATGTTGGACGGTATAACAGACAAGGATCCTCTGTTTCATTTTTATCTTTATTTGTTTTAAAAGAAAATCCGTTTTGTCAAAATATACAAAAAAAATAAATAAATCCCATGTGCGGTTGATTAATAATTTTTAACCCTTATTTTATTTTTTTTAATTTTTTTTTTTTTTTTTTTTTTTTTACGCAACTTGACCTGTTTCTTAAAATCTGAAAATTAATTTTCAATTTTTTTAACCTTTTTTCCCACCATTGAAAATAAAATGTCTAAATTGTTTATTTGGTATTTAATTTGTTTCTTTTTTTCTGGTAATTATAGTTACCATTAAAGTATGCAAATTATTACAATAACCTTCAGACGTGAATAAGTTTCTAGTTTTTCAATCATTAAAATGATTGAATATTTTGAAAAAAAAAAAAAATAATAAAATTTTTTTATTTTATATTTTTATATTATATATATATATATATATATATATATATATATATATATATATATATATATATATATATATATATATATATATAATATATATTATATATATATATATATATATATATATATATATATATATATATATATATACCGTAATTGTTATTAACCTTTGAAATATTCGCTTACAAAATATTGAACTTTGATATTAAAATTTTTATAGAATGTTGTTATTCAAAAAGTCTTAATTTGCGTTAGGTATATTTCTTATTCCCTTTAGCTGCGTCATACGTTGTTAGGTTTATGTCCGGTTAGGTCAGGTAT
>SEYY01018786.1:122500-125000 GCA_009176605.1 Armadillidium nasatum | reverse complement strand
TAGTTCTGAAGTTACCTCCGAACACCCAACCTCTTAGAGGCTTGTTTAGAAAAAGAAGTAATGTGATCCTTCCAAAAAGGATCACGAGAAAAAATACACCGAGAATATTAAGAACAGATGAAGTTTTTAATTGTGTGTTTTCGAAAAAGACTTCATAGTTGTGTGGAAGATTGTGTCGAGTAGAGAGATGGAGGAATTGAGTTGTTTTCTTTGCCTCAATTTGAAATACGAGAAAGATCAGAGGTTAGTTGCTCCAATGGCTATCCTTCTCGAGTCTATTAACTGCTGTTGGTAGGGACGTCTTTCAAACTGAAAGGAGTAATGAAAGGTGGAGCCACTAGGTGTGGATAGGAGACGAAGTAATAGAGAGAAGGTCATTAATGAAAAGTAGAAAAAGTGTTGGGGATAGGACAGAACCCTAAGGAACACCAATATTAATAGATTTAAAGGAAGAACGATAACCGTCTACAACAGCTTCTATAGAACGACCGGAAAGGAAATTAGAGAGAAGGATAGATACCGAAAGAGGGAAGTTTAGAAATCAAAGCTTTGTGCCAGACTCTATCGAAGGCTTTCGATATGTCCAGCGCCACAGCAAAAGATTCACCGAAATGCCGAAGAGCGGAGGACCAAGAGTCAGAGAGAAGAGAAAGAAGATCACCAGTAGAGCGTATCTTACGGAAGCCATACTGGCGATCAGAGATAAGATTAGAAGAATTAAGATGTTTCCAAATCTTTCTGTTAAGGATAGATTCGAATCTTCTGAAAAAAAAAAACGGAGGTTAAATAATTGAACAATAGGCCAATTAGAGGGCTGAGAGGGGTTCCCCTTCTTCGGCACGGGCTGAATGAGTGCACTTTTCCAGCAAGAAAGGAAGGTTGAAGTAGAGAGACAAAGACGAAATAGTTTACCAAGGCAGGTGCAAGCTCGGAATCGCAAGTTTTGAGAACCACAGGAGGAATACTATCGGGACCATACGCCTTCTTAGGCTCAGAGAGAGAGAAGAAATGACTTCTTTAGAAGAAATTCTAATTTCAGGCATGAGTTGGAGGAGGTTCAAGGAGGAGGAGTATCTCCGGAATCGTATAAAGTTGAAATAGGGACAAAAGTTTGAGCGAAGAGTTCAACTTTAGAAGAAGGTAAAACAGCAGTTGTGCCGTTGGAAGATACTAAAGGAGGGAAAGAGGAAGAAGCAAAGTTAGAGTTGACATTTTTTGCAAAATGACTGAAAGAATGTGAAGAAGAGGAACCAGAAAAATTATTGCATTTTCTACGGAGAAATGAGTTTTTAGTGTTACGAAGGATAGATTTTGCTTGATTCCGGGATGAAATATATGTTGCGTGAGTTTCTGGAGTTTGAAGACGACGGTAAACTCTGAAGGTAGCATCCCTGCGGCGGATAGCGCAAGAATTATATATATATATATATATATATATATATATATATATATATATATATATATATTATAATATATATATATATATATATATATATATATATATATATATATATATATATATATATATATATATATATATATATATAAATTAAAAAAAACTAGCCAGACACGCATACTTTGATGCTAAAAGCTTCTGCATCACTTGTGCTGCCTGTTTTAAAGGGACTTTCATAAAACAGCTGTTACACTTGTATGTTTATTACTTTCGATAAACGCTAATAAGATACAAAACCTTTCATATAGAAGAAGAGGTTTGATTATAAGTAAATCATTTCTTAATTATAGTTTGAGATCATTTTTTTAATGGATTCATTCTCGCTGCTTTTTTTATATATATATATATATATATATATATATATATATATATATATATATATATATATATATATATATATATATATATATATATATATATATATATATATATATATATATATATATATATATATATATATATATATATATATATATATATAAATAGCAGAGCAAGAAATGAATTCAACATAAGTGAACATTTATTTATTAAATATTAAAATGATTAAAAGAAACATATGCAGTTAATATCAACGTTTCAGTCAATGCTATAACCATCATCAGGACACTGAAAGAGGGGGGAGGGGGGAGGAAGAAAACACATAAATAAAAAAGTATGTGTTTTTGTTATTTATGTGTTTTCTTTTTTCCCCCCTTTTCAGTGTCCTGATGATGGTTATAGCATTGACCGAAACGTTGATATTAACTGTATATGTTCTTTTAATCATCTTAATATTTAATAAATAAATGTTCAATTATGTTGCATTCATTTCTTGCTCTGCTATTTTTGATAAAAATTAGGCTTAATAGAAGCGCCTCTATTTACATATATATATATATATATATATATATATATATATATATATATATATATATATATATATATATATATATATATATATATATATATATATATATATATATATATATATATATATATATATATATATATATATATATATATTGAATAGCTATAGTTTCTTTAATATGATATCGAAACAAGTAA
>SEYY01018786.1:115000-117500 GCA_009176605.1 Armadillidium nasatum | reverse complement strand
ATTATTATTAGTAGTAGTAGTAGTAGTAGTAGTAGTAGTAGTACTCGTAGTAGCAATATATTTTCATTATTATTATTATTATTATTATTATTATTATAAGTATTATTATTATTATTATTATTATTATTATTATTATTATTATTATTATTATTATTATATTATTATTATTATTATTATTATTATTATTATATAATAAAAATAATTATAAAAAAAAAAATTATTTTTATTATTATTATTACACCTTGTTGTAATTAGTATATCAAGATCATGATAATAATAATGATAATAATAATAAAAAAAAATAATCATAATAATAAATTTTTGTTTGCATTTTTCCAATATTCTTAATTTACATTTTTTTTCCTTTTACGAACCAATAATTATCGATAGTTAAATGACTTGAAAAAAAAATAATTTTAATTAGTTTGCATGATAACTAAAAATATATCGATATATCAAAATTGACATCAATCGATATATCAATATTGACATTGATATTTTTAATTAATATTTTTATCCTCTTTTTATTCAATATCTCTATGTATTATATAAATATTGACAATATATTATATAAATATTGACATATTTTTAACTATTATTATTATTATTATTATTATTATTATTATTATTATTATTATTATTATTATTATTATTATTATTATTATTATAATCTTATCTGATTGATACTCTTATCTCTTAATATAAGGAAATTAGCGACTTTCTAACAAGATCAGAACATGTTACAAAATCGTATTTGATAACCCATGATATAATTTACAGGATCTATGAGGTCGGTTACTAGAACTCTGGTTCCAATATTGATTCTAATTGCAGTTCCGTTCACGATTCGAATTCTATCCGGTTCCGGTCCCGACACCGAATTCAATACGGTTATTGTTCCTGACTCTGAATTCTATATAGTTCCAGTTCCAACTCTGAATTATATCCGTTTCCGGTCTCGACTTCGATTTCTATCTGATTCCGACACCGAATTCTATCCGGTTCCGTTCCCGACTCCAAATTCTATCTGGTTATGTTCCCGTCTCGGAACTATATAAGGGACCGGTCACGACTCCGAATTCTATCTTGTTCTGGTAACGACTCAGAATTTAATCCGGTTCTTGTTCCTGACTCTGAATTCTATCTGGTTTCGGTTCCGGTCTAGACTCTGAATACTATCCGATTCCGACACGGAATTTCTATCTGGTTCTAAAGCCGCTGGCAATTTTTATAAAATAATAAATTGAATTTCGTTGAAATAAAATTTAGCGTTAACGATGAATGGGATGGTGGAATATCTGTTATCTCAACAAAATTGTCCTAACGAATCGTTGGGACAAGAAAAGAAAAGAGACATGTTAGAAAAAAGACATGTTAAGCATAATTTATTTTCTAATAAGAAAATAACTGAAAAAATTTGTTATTACATTTTTGCCACTTGTCCCAACGATTCGTTAGGACAGTTTTTGCAGTGTTCAAAACCTCCTTTTTTGATCGAAAGCTTAATTAGGTAAATGATTGTGCCGTGGAATAATGGTAGAGGGCGCTGATTCGATCCCTCGTACGAATCCTATGAAGAAACATTCTAGAAAAGTTCCCCTCCTTGATTAGGGCAGTGCCCGGGAGGTGCTAACTTTTATTATACGAAGGACAGGATAAAAATGAACAATATTATTAAATTATTAATTAATTTGTGGCAGTTTTATTTGGATAATGAAAATAAAAAAAAATCTTTATTATAAATTAAATAAATTTAATAAAATAAAATTAAAATACATTAAATTTATCTTAGTTAAATGCCACTTTAAACCTCACTCTAGATTGGAAACTTTGGTTCGAATATATATATATATATATATATATATATATATATATATATATATATATATATATATATATATATATATATATATATATATATATATATATATATATATATATATATATATATATATATATATATATATATATATATATATATATATATATATATATAATCCGCATCCGCATCCGCATGCGAGGATGCGGAGCATCCGCACAAAAATCAACATCCGCATCCGCATCCGCATCCGCATTTTCGAAAATTCAACATCCGCATCCGCATCCGCATCCGCACTTTCGGAATTCAACATCCGCATCCGCATCCGCATCCGCACTTTCAAAAATTCAACATCCGCATCCGCATCCGCATCCGCACTTCTCCAAAATTCGACATCCGCATCCGCATCCGCATCCGCAAATTAGAAAATATGACATCCGATCCATAATATATATATATATATATATATATATATATATATATATATATATATATATATATATATATATATATATATATATATATATATATATATATATATATATATATATATATATATATATATATATATATATATATATATATATATATATATATATATATATATATATATATATATATGCGAATTGTAGATCAAGAGTGAGGGTGAAGAGAGAACTATCGGATTGGTTTAGCATAGGA
>SEYY01018786.1:97500-110000 GCA_009176605.1 Armadillidium nasatum | reverse complement strand
ATTTATACTACCAATGAAGTATCCCTCCTTCTGGAGAACAAAAGAATCATATAGTTATTATAGATTTATTGCTAGCTTATCACAAGCAAAATCAAAACCTCCAAAGGACAGGACAAAGAGTGTAGCCATGTCCGAATGTTTGAAGAAATCCTTTCTCATTTTAAAAGTTTTACTATTCACAATAACACACACCTACTATATGACCACTGTTTAAAGAATCGAGAATATCAGTCTTTAATAGTTTATGACATTAAGACTAACTAGTCTTAATGTCATAAACTATTAAAGACTGATATTCTCGATTCTTTAAACAGTGGTCATGCAGTAGGTGTATGTTATTGTGAATAGTAAAACTTAATAATGGAGCCTTGTGAATGTTAGGAAATTAAAGAATGAAAAACTAGGAGAACGAAGAATACAGAAAACAGTAGAAATATACGGCCGGCTTTTCTGTTTTTAATTATTATAATTAGTTCAAAAATAAATAAAAGTATAATTATAGTTATAATTTTAACGGGAGCGCTTTTTTATTTTATTAATATTCATTTTTTTTTTTTTTTTTGGCATCATGTACTTTAAAGAAAGAGAAAGACGTTTGTCTATTAGGCCATTTTTTTTATTTTTTTTATTTTTATTTTTAATTATTTTTTATTTTATTTTTTTTTGTAGGTCGTTTGTCGCTACTGTTCAGCAAACCGTGCTCCATTAGAGTATCTCGACAACAATTGCGAACGAGTGTGCGACTATTGCTACGACGAACTTCTTAAAGCTCACGAAGAGAAGGAAGAAAAAGAGGAAGATATTGAGGACGATGAGGAAAAAGAAAAATACAAAAAGAAATTAAAATCGATTAAAGTAAAATTTAAAAAGAGTCTTAGAGATGGGAGGAAGTGTAGATTAAAGAAGCCAGAAAGATTGCTTGAAGTAAGTATTATATGCTTTGGACTTATTATATAAATTAAGAGATATTCAAAGATAACTTTAGAGTTCCTGTCTTTCATTCAAATTTTCTTGTCTGCAATTTAGTTTTATTTCTAAACATAAAAATATTGTTAAAATTCAATGAAAGTCAAAAACTGGACAAAACTCTTAATTAATTAACTGATTTTCAGATTTTAAACTAAAATTGATCAGATTCACATTCTAAAATCATGTAAATTGTTGGAAGATTTTTGATTTGTTCGAGTTCAAATCAAATTCGAATAGAGTCAGTTTGAAAGCCCTCAATACACTGGTCTTTACATTATTATTATTTTCAGTTATCCTTCCTTTCTTAATTAATAATTGATAATTTTTTAATATTATTTTCTTCCCAAGGTTTGTGGAGGTGACCATGAGTCTCAAATTTGCGGTTATTTGCGACATTATAGTAGACGAACTTGGCGACAGAGCTGGTTTGTCCTTAAACACAAAGTTATGTATGAGTACAGAGCACCCGAAGACGTCTGTGCTCTTTCCAGTCTTCCCGTCCTAGGGTACAGCGTCAGTTCAGAATTTAAGGCAAGTGAAAAGTTTTATATCATCATTGACCCTCAAGTTTAATTCTATGTATAAACCACATTTACTTGATTATTTTCGATATTTTGTTCAACTTTTAATAAATTTTTTTAAACAGTTTTCTTGAATTTTTATATTAAATATAATAATAATTTACATGGAACTATGATAGTTGTTATGCAGTGTTCTTTTGTTTACATAAATGTTGCAAATATTTTACATAATTTATTATTATTATTATTATTATTATTATTATTATTATTATTATTATTATTAGTTTAATTATTGTAATTGCTAGTAATATGTTCAAATATTTCTCCTTCTATTTATATATAAAAATTTAAATTTTAAATTGAAGAGCAAATCATTTAAATTCTAAATAGTTGACCATTATGAAACTATCTGTAAATTTAGCAGAACTACATTGACTTAATGCTTACAAAAGCCTATCAGTATAAAATTGATGTTACAATAGTTCTATAGACTTTCTGTTATCATATTTATTTTTATTTTTCAGAGTCTCGAAATATTTGACGGGATGGACCCGGCGAACGCATTCAAACTCGAACATATAAACCAGTCTCCTCACATTTTTTACGCCGATACCAACGAATTAGCAACTAAGTAAGTTGTATTTTTACTGCATTACAAATTTTAAATAGAGTATTAATTTTAAAAACTTTATACATCACTTAAATAAAATTCTTTTGAAATATGCTATTATGCTTGTTATGTCATATTAATGATCAAATTAAAAAACATTATAATTATAAGAAAATAAAATGATGTCTGTTAGTTAACAGTGCGTGGGATGTAAAATTTAATTATTAGAATTCCAATTGTCATATTCGAGTTACATAGATTAATTATTATTATTTTCATTATTATTTTTACAGGTGGAAGACAATCATGGAAAAAGAGGTGGTTTTGTGATTTTTATTAGATTTTTTATTTTATTTTATTTTTATTTTTATTTTTTATTTTTTTGTAAAAAAATCACTTTGGACGAAAATATTTTTCTATTTATGTATAAATTATTATAATTTCATTTTAATAATTTGAATGTATATGTTGATAAATTACTTTCATTTTTAATAATTTGGAAAGTTTTTTAATTTTGTGTTGCCATTTGTATGTATTTATACTGTTAAAATGTACATTTTTGAAAAAAAATAATATAAATATGAAATAATTTATATAATGTATTGGATACTAGACAATAATTATTTGTATATTACTTTATTTTTAAACGACACTTGTAAATACATTATTTCCTTTAATTACTGAACATATTTTCTAGTCATAATTATAAAATGGCTTTGTAAGAAAAGTGATTGTATATGCAGCAATATTCTTGTTTTAAATAGTATAAATTATATTTACTTTGATGGCATCTTTCTTTTCATTAACCTTTAAAAAATATGGAATAATCGTATATTAAAAATTTAATTATTATTTTAAAAACATAGATAAAGAAATAATAATTATTTCTCAACATTATAAATACAGCTTTTAAAATGAAAATAGTGAATTATTCTATAATAAAAAAAGTACTTTATTAACCTGATTCTGACTTATTATTAATTTTTATATATTTCGTTTTATACAAAAAATATTGAAAAATTAACTATTTTTACTTTAAAGTATTATAGTTATTTTGCATGAAACAAAGACTATTATCGTCATGTACAATCCTTCAAGAAATGGATTTCAGTTTTGTTATAGAGTTGCAAATTTTATAACATTTGATGAGAGTTTCAAGCAGTGTTCCTGAGAGTTTGGCCCAGATCTGTCGAGCGACAAAAAAAAAGGGGGGTCGTGGAGGGATTTTGGAATGATCAGGACTCCTCCCTTTTTTCTTACATATATGACTTTCTTCTCGCCAGACCGATCTAGCCCAGTTTTCAGAAACACTGCATGAAGACTTTATCTTAAAACTCATTGTACGGCTTTTGATACGTATCACCAGAAAAAAGTTGTAGCCAACATATTTTTGAAAATCATTTTTAATAGATTTTCCAGAATATTTTGGTTCACAGTTTGTTTTTTCTTGGGATACTTATCAAAAATCTGAATCATGAACTTTTAAGATAAAGCCTTCTGTTTCTGAAAATAAACTTTGTGTATTCATAGGAAAAGTTGAGAAATTTTTTTTGTGAAAAAAAAATTTAAATATATTTATAATTTTTTTTTTTTTTTTCCAAAATATTTAGACAAAAAAAAATTTTTTATGTGGGATTTTGAAAAAAAGAATGACTGAAATTAAAAGCCTTTTATAAGTTGAATTATGTAAAGTTTCTCGAAAAATACATTTAATACAAAATACTCGTACAACCGATATGTTTTAGTGGCAAAATACTCTATATTGTTTTGTCCTTCTTAAACAAACAAACAAAAATAGATTGCAATCCCTTTTGAATCTATTGCACTTGCAAATTTTCTAACAAAAAAAACCTAGCCAAATAGCAAACTATAGATTTACAATGTTTATTTGCTGACATTCGTCATTTAACAGTTGCGATCATTTAGTAGACTTGATTAAAGTCAATATTTTATTTAGTCAATACTAGTGTCTGTAAAGTAAGGTTGCATTATTTTTTTTAATGAAGATTTAATTTCTGATACTCGAAATAGAATATTTATCATCTAAATTATTGTTAGATGAGACCAATGTAATATTAGCATAGGTTCTACGAATTATTATATTTAGTCTTGATCACAGAAACGTTTTACATATACTCCATAATCTTAAGTTAAAATCATTTAATGGCAAAATACTTATAAAGATAAATATTTGGCATATTTTTCCTTTTAAAAATATTATTTTTTTTTATTGAGATTTGGCATTATTCTATGTTAAAATATACTTTAATATCAATTTTATTTTCGTTACACCAATATTTTTTGAGCATCTTTAGACTGAAGTTTCACATAGTATAAATATATATTTAATTATACCACTATAATGATAGAAGTTACTAGAAGATCTGGGTAAAAAAAGAAAATGTACGTCAGGGTAACAGTAAGTGCAAAACCTTTTCTATAAGACTATAATCAAATAACAACAACCAAAGTAAACACATATTTTTTGTTTGCAGCAAATATACAATAAAGTAATAAGTAAACCACAGTACACTTCCTGTACAATAGTTTAAGCATAGTTAGAGGTTTTTTTTGCCTGGTTTGAAGTCTGAGAACACAGTATAAATGGTTACTTTACTCCCAGTTTCTTTGATAAGATTCTTCTTAAGCCAATTACAGCGAAAATCTTTAACGAAATCTTGACTTTCGTGAAACACTTCGCCAGCTATAGAAAATGTCAGCTGATCTATATAAACCAGTGTAAATATATATTAAAATCTAATTTAATCATTTAATTAATTTAAAGAATCACTTAATTTAATTAAATCTTATAGAAGATAGGTCATAGATAGGAATATAATATAACGTATGAATCAAACGAAGATTGGAACCACTGAAATTCCGAATAATTGAAAATAATTAATTTGTCTCATTTAAAACAAATTTATGATCTAAAAATGTTAAAATTATTCATGATAATTTGAATGCAAATCTATTTGTGTAAGAATGTTTACCAAAAGATATTTATTCTAAAAGAAAGTCTTAGCCGAACCAAGTTTAAGGTAAACTGTAGCCTAACTCTTCCATATTTATTTACATCGCGTGACCATTCAAGATTGCTGCAGCGAAAATTAAAGAAAAATTTCTTTCTTCAATTTTAACTGCAGCTGAGCAGATAATTACTGCAATTGAACTCTAGGAACACTTCGCTTTAAGAATCTTAAAGATCTTTAAAGAATCTTGACAGTGGAACACATCAACAGTGTGTTACCCACTTATTTCAAAATAAAAATATATTATGGATGGGTGGTTCTTTTTTGTCATTTCACTTATGCTCACAAACGTAAGAAATCCTTGAGTTCGTTTGCTTATTGCAATGGAAGTTATAAAATTCTGGAAAGCTGTTTATTTGATATATCTGTTTGTATGTGATATAAAGTCCCTTCTATTTATGATTCGTCAACTGATTTGTTAGGTTATGCTGTGTGCACAGACAATGGGTTATGTAAAATTTAGCAACTTTTTTTTTTTTTTTTTTTTTTTTTTTGGTGGAGGACAAACGTATATTACCAGGGCAAGTCATGACATAGTAGTAATTAAAGCACAGCTGTTGTTAAAGTCTATGTGGAAGATAGGTGACGGCGCTATCGGCGCTACCTCAAATTTTTTATTTTTTTTTATTTTTTATTTTTTTTTCATTGCGAGTGGTTGAAGGTTCACTTGCTCTGAACTTGTGATGACCTGTTAGAAGGGCAGTACGTATTTTTTTCCGTCTTGAGAGATGACGTAGTTCTTCGTTAGTGAGGTTCCTCTCGAAAACAAAACAAAAAACGCGTTTTTTCATTTATTTGAATATGGGAGGTAAAAATTTTTTTATCGCTAGCGAATGAATATAAACAAATCTAATCTTTTCTAACCACATCTGTGATTTAACCAAAACCAGAGATAATAATAGAAAAATGAAAACAATAGCTACTGAATTCACGTGTGGTAAATGCATGGAATACCCATAGTATAAGGGATTATGGGAATACCTAGGACGATGTTATAAAAAGCACTACTGGTGTGATGATCGGTTGGAAGTTTTCTTGCTTCGGTGAGACGAGTTTATTTTCACCCTTGGAACTACAGGGGCAGAATATATTGAAATGCATTAAATAAGGAAAAATAAATGCTTAAGACTATTTTTGTATTCGAAATACGAAAATCGTAATAATTTTACTATTTATGACATAACATATTGCACATACAAAGGCTGCAGATTTTAATATGACAGACCGTAAGATCGATATTTCATAAGAAATATAGAGACCATAAGAAGACACAAGCACGACACAAGGTTCTATCTGTTGCATAGTTAATACCTTAGTTTGTGTTAATACTTATTTATTTTTATTTTCTTTAATTGGTTATTATACATGGTTTGTCTCTTACCTGGTATTTAGTTGTTATTCAAAATATAAACTGGAAATGTAATGTATATTGAAGAAAAATCAATAAAAATGAGTATAAGAATCAAATTCAATAAATACCTATATGGTAAAGGTAAAGAATGTTTCTGAGTTTCGATTTTTTGAAATTATCGATGTGCCAATTCAAAATTTTTGAAATTTGTGTTATTATTATTTAGTTTTCATTTCATGTATGCCTATTATTCTAATTATTTTTATAAATATTATTATTTAGTTTTCTAGCGTACCTAGTTCGACTTATCATAACCTTAACTACCGAAGTTGCCGTAAAAGAGGCCTAACCTATACAAGAACATTGCCGCGAGATACAGGCCTACAGCCCTATTACACCACACATAGACACAATTATTATTACTTAGTTTTCTAGCGTACTTAGTTCGACTTATCATAACCTGAACTACCGAAGTTGCCGTAAAAGAGGCCTAACCTATACAAGAATGTTGCCGCGACATACAGGCCTACGGCCGTATTACCCCACATACAATATATATATATATATATATATATATATATATATATATATATATATATATATATATATATATATATATATATATATACACATACATACATATATATATATATACACCTTACATGTTACGGAAATGTGTCCTGTCCCTATGTTCGTTGAAAGTGTGAGAAAATTACAAACCTCTGCAAAAGTTGAACCACTTAATCACTGTACTTTTGCTTAGTAACAAAATTTGACACCTGTTTTGATTTTTCACATTTAACTATATTTATCACATTCTTTTTCACTAAGAACTAATTTAAAATGTTGCAAAAACCCAAGAAGACACGAATCTCTAGAACAAATTAAACTTGTGTTGAATATTCATCGTAAAATAAAACACCCATCTCGATGTAAGCGAAACTTCAACTGAAAGTTAGCTAAAAAAAATTTAAAATATCGATAATAAAGATATTGATTAAAATAAAATATTGATATAAAATATATCGAAACTCTGAAACATTCTATACACTTAAGCCTACTTATACTATGGTTAAAGTACTAAAAACCCTGTTATAAAGTGATATAATTAGGCTGACTACACTACACTGAAATGTCTGTGCCTTATAGATATAGGTAGAGAGTGATATCAAAATTATTGATATTTCATAATATTGTTGCTAGGTATTTAAAATACTTAAAAAGTATATTTTAGCACCTTATTATTATTATTTTTAATTAGGTTAGGCCTATTTGCTGGTCGTTAGCAAACATTTATCCTTTAAGTCAAGGTTAGGTTGAGTCAAACTAGTTTGTTAGATTTAACAATTTATATACCTATATTAGTATCTATATATTTCCTAATTATCTTCCTCCACCCAATTTCTTACTACATATGATCAAAGTTGCAGATGAAGGCAAAGCTTATGATGTTCAAAGTCTATTTTTACTACTTTAAGTACATTTTAATTTAGCCAATTTTTTTTTTTCAACACATTTTTAGTTTTTCTTCAATATATATTACATTTCCAATTTATATTTTGAATAACTTAAATACCAGGTAAGATACGAACCATGTATATTTACCTCTTAATTTATTATTTTAATTAATCAGTTAATTAAACTTTAAATATTTATTTTCATTTTTCTAAAATTTATTATTTTTCTTTAATTAATTTATCAATTACTTTATTTAAATCTTATTTATTTTTATTTTCTTAAATCTTTTTCATCCACTCCTGGGAAGGCTAAGAGCCTGTCACCGGGATCAAGCATATGCCTCCACTCTGCTCTGTCTTCAATGGTACCCTCCATCGCAGGCAACTGATGATGCTCCGCAAATCCTATACTGATTTTTTCCACCTTTTCTTGGGTCTTCCCCATGGTCTCCCACCATCAGGCCTCCACATCCATCTAATCTTTGTCACTCTGCCCTCGATCCTTTCTAAATGTCCTGACCACCGCAGTCTCACCACATTTATCTTATGCATCAACTGGCAAACTTCCACTTACATCCTTACATCCTTGTTGTGAATTCTGTCTCTCTTTATCGTACCCACCAACCCCCTTAAAACCTTCATTTCCACAGCCTGCAACCTGTTCTCTCTCCTGGTAGTACTCTACCTTTCTGCTCTGTATATCAAAATTGGTATCAACACTTTAGAAGATCACTTTTCTAATCTCCAAACCCAAATTATTATTTTTCATGATTGAATATAACATTCCTACAGCTCTGCTGTATTTTTCAATTCTATTTGTTATCTCCTGTGTGTTTTCTCCTTCTGTAAATAATTTAAACTCCATATTTTTAATCACTTTCCCCTCAAGGTCCACCCTCAACTCCTCACCTTGTTCTCAGCCTTCTCTCTCCACTGTGAGGATTTCCATTTTATCCACATTCATTTTCAGCCCCTTTCTCTGTCTCCTGTCAAAACTCAACACCACTTCTCTCAGTTACTCCCTCCTCTGACACCAACATGCTATATTATCAGCATATGCCATTATATCCCTGTTTAAATCTCATACATCTTGTCTCACTCTACAGATGACTACATCCATATATGCCACAAACAAGATAATGATAACACACTTCCTTGTTTTACTCTGGTTTTAACCACAAACCTTTCCTCATGTCTGTACTATGTCCTCACTTTGCAACTACATCTCATACATACCCTCAACCTCCCTTCTCAACCCATCATCTACCCATATTCTCTCTCCAGCACCTGCTGGAGTCTGCTCTTTGGCATTGAATCTAAAGTTTTTTTAAAGGTTGATAAAAGCTATATATATATATATATATATATATATATATATTATATATATATATATATATATATATATATATATATATATAATATATATATATATATATATATATATATATATATATATATATATATATATATAGTTTTATCATACTTCCACAACTTTTCCACTTCTATTCTCTGAACATCAGATCCTTGGTGCTTCTATTCTTCCTGCAACCATACTGCTCTCCAAACCTTCTCTCTATTATCTCTCTTAATCATTCCACCAATAATTTTTTGAAAACCTTCACAATATGATCTATTAAAACTATGTCTCTTTAATCACCACAATCTCCTGAATCCCCTTTACCTTTATAAAGCGGAATTATGATCGACTTGCCCCATCTATCTGGTATTTATCCCTCACTATGTAGCATTTATTGATTAACTTTAGAATTTGTATATTTAACTCCTCTCCTCACCCCTACCCCCCTTTTTATCAACTCCATCCACTCCAGGGCCTTTAACATCCTTCATCTTTTTTTTAAACTTCCTCCAATTCCATGTTCCTTACTTCCACTCTCTCTCTCTCTTGTCCCATCCTGTTCCTCCACATTCAAAAGACTACTGAAATATTCTGTCTATCTTGCATTTATGTCCAACGGTTCCACCAAAAAATAAATGTTTTTTAAAATATTTTTTAAAATTAATTTAATTTAAAACATTCAATTCAATTATTTTATTAAATACTTATTTATTATTTTTCTCAAAGATTTAATTATTAAATACTTATATGTTTCATTTTTCTTAACATTTTTTAGATTAATTAATTAATCATAAATATTTTTAAATTGTTAATTAAATTATTAATTAATTTATATTATTCAATTTATTATATATATATATATATATATATATATATATATATATAATATATATATATATATATATAATATATATATATATATATATATATATATATATATATATATATATATATATATATATATATATATATTATATATATTATACTTATTTTTTTATTTTTATTAATTTAATTTCATTTTTGGTAATTTATTTCTTAATTTATTAATTTTTTCCTTTATTCTTATATTTTAATTTATACTGTATCTTTATTTTTATACTGTGGTTTTCTGTCCATTTTTTTGGACATTAACCACAGTTGATAGGTTAGCAGCATTCATTAGATTAACTACAATGGATAGGTTAGCGCTGTTTAGAATGTTTCATTTGCTATTTTTTGATTATCATTGTAATTTTGAAATTGTCTCAGTTGATAAAATTTATTTTCATTATGTTAATCCTTAGGCCCAACTAAAATTCTTGTATATATGAATCATGACTTAGAGTCATAATTGTAAATACATTGTATTCTCTTTGAGAATTTTTATCATTCCAGTTTTCTCTTTTGCTGATACACATACCGTACAAAATTAAAAACTGCATATAAAAATATGCTTATTTTAAATTATTTCTAGCCTTCCACTCAAGATTGTTACTAATACCCTTTATTGCTATTAAAATTGTTCAGCTGAAAGGATGAGTAATACATATAATTTTTTTTTATTTACAGGATTATTATTATTCTTTTGCTTGTATGGTATTATTACAGACTTAAAAGTATTAAACTTATTGCATTCGTATAAAGAAATATTTTAAATCTGTGAAGTTGAAACTGTATATTATATACGATATATCCTGTAGGTAAGTAAATAAGTTTTATTACTCTTATAATGTTTTTGCTTTAAGTATAATTAAAATTCATTTGGACTATGAAATTAAAATGGGTAAGCAATTTTTTAAAAATCATTTGTTAATAGCAAGTCTGGTAATTGGACAAAATATAAACATATTTGGCTGTGTTTACAAAAGGAATTTAGGGTGTAATGAAATTTTATGAAATTAGAAAATAAATCTTATATCAAATTTAGATACTCTATGTAGTTCTTTCGTCTTGATTCTTGAATAAGAGAGAGAACAAAGTACAAGGACATAGGAAATCAGTGGAGAGAAAGATGCTAATATTAAATGAAAATTTGGAAGTTAAAAAAAGGTCTAGTTTGTCTGGCTCCTCTTCAGTATATGCTTTTGAAACATGAGACAAGCATTTTATCAATTGGACAATGTTTTCTTTCCATGCTTATTTATTCCAGAAGTGAACAATTATGGCAGTGAACTTTAACTCAGAAAGGTTCTATAAAAGTAGAAGAAACTTTATTAGTTGGTGGACGACCTAATTAAATGGAGCTTGTGAAGCACTATACCTCAGGGTCGAGGCTTAATGCTGCAAACTAGTCTTGTAACATATGAAAGCTTCATTATTTTTGACATGATTATTTAGATTCAGTGCTAGAACTATGCAATTTGGTTTAATCCTTCAGGTCTTATGGCTTACATTGCATTTTTATATATATATATATATATATATATATATATATATATATATATATATATATATATATATATATATATATATATATTTATATATATATATATATATATATATATATATATATATATATTAACTAATTTTTTAAAATCACTTTATGATAAAATAATAGTAATTAAAACATTGAAAGAGATTAAGAAGAAAAATGAAAAAGAAATATAGGTGAAGATTAAAAACACGTAAACGTTTCAGAACATCAACTTAGCTCCCTGATCACTACGCTAGTGATCAGGGAGCTAAGTTGATGCTCTGAAACGGTTTACATGTTTTTATTCTTCTCCTTGTTATTTCTTTTTTATTTTTCTTGTTGAATCTCTTTTAATGTTTTAATTTTTATTATTTTATCATAGTGATTTCAAAAAATTTGTTAATACATTGTAGGTAATGATCCAAGTTAGTTTTCCTTAAAAAGTTAAATTATTTTATTATTATAATTATATATTATATATATTATAATATATTATATATATATATATATATATATATATATATATATATATATATATATATATATATATATATATATATATATATATATATATATATATATATATATATATATATATATATATATATATATATATATATATATATATATATTATATGGTTTCAGACATTGTCGTTGTCTTTTCCATGAAATATTTTCAGGTAGTTGCATTTTAAAAAGAACCTCCTTATGAACAACTTGAATATTGTTAAAATTGAAACAAGAAAAAGAGTCAAACTTGTAATGAGGCTTGAGTTGAAGAAGAGTGAAATTATTAATGAATAAGTAAATT
>SEYY01018786.1:72500-87500 GCA_009176605.1 Armadillidium nasatum | reverse complement strand
AATGAGTAAAAGATTCACATTTGAAAACTTGAAAATGAGTGTTTTAAATATTGTTAAACAAATTGTGAAACAAACTTTTCACAACATGTAATAGCTGGTTTGAGAGATACAGGTCAATGTCCTGTAAATGAAGTAGTTGTACAGAAAAAATGTATTCAGTCTAATACATTGAAAGAGAATTCGTCTTAATCGCATGAAATACCTACACCAAGAAGAATTCCAAGGAAATCAATTGTAGATATTATTTCCCAAAAACCTGAAGAGAATGTTACTTCTAATACATTTGGAAGTAAAAAGAAAAGAGTTGAAAGAAAAGGTGGAGAAGTATTAGCAGAAGAATCATTCCAAAGGTTAAAAGTAAAAAAACAAGAAGGAAGTAGGGAGTTCAGGTATAAAAACATCAAAGAGAAAGAAATGAGTAGGCTTATGGCTTATGCAAGAAAAGATTAATATTAAGTAAACTGAGCGACAGGTTGACAAACCAATCACTATCAGATTTAGAAGTTTGATTTTATAAGTATTAAATATAAAGTTAAAAAACCAAGCATGGATTTGAAAGAAAATATAGCATGTATTTGTATTGTATGAAGAGGAAAAATTTCCAGGTTTAGTGTCAAGACTCAATAAACAGACAATTACTGTTAAATGCCTGCAGATGTCTGGGGGTTACTGGAAATGACCATCAAATGAGAATGTGTATTACTATCTATTAGATGATGATATTGAAATAATCACCCCACTCTCATTAATGAACGTGGTTTATACAAAATCCCAAAACTTGAGTAAACATTGGCGATTAATAGTCCAAGTTTAGTTAGGTATTTTTATGAAAATTGACAATAGGTTAAAGGCATTAGGTTAAGTCATATAACTTAAAAGTATATTAAAAAGTTGGAAAAATTAATTAAAATCAACATTAAAAAAAATCATATAAAAATATATGATAAATTCTTGAAGTTACCCAATTTACCCCAGGTAAGTATAATAAAACATAGAAGTATATAATAATATATAAAAAAATCATATAAAAATATATGATAAATTCTTGAAGTTACCCAATTTACCCCAGGTAAGTATAATTTTGTAAATACATAGAAGTATATAATAATATCTATGTCATATTGAAGCTAAGTAATAGGGTGCAAAAATGAGGTATTTAATTTTGTTATTGCTATTTTAGATTTTGCACAAATAAATAAATTAAAAAAAAAAAAAAAAAAAAAAAAAATTTAAAAAAAAAAAAAAAAAAAAATAATATATATATATATATATATAATATATATAATATATATATATATATATATATATATATATATATATATATATATATATATATATATATATATATATATATATATATATATATATATATATATATATTTATTTATTTATTTATTGTTGCTCGCTCTATATAGTATTTAGGAATAAATTTCACTCTTATATGGAATATGCATCACTTATCTATTTTGGTTTCATTCACACAGTTCTTGAAAAGGAGAGAGTCTAGGGCTTTTTGTCTCACCTGTATTTCCCGATTCACCGATTCTCAGAGCAAGAGAAATGTTGCATCTCTTTGTTTGTACTATCGCATTTGACAATAAAATAATGGACGCTTCTCTTCTGAATTCTGACTACAAACTTCCTGTCTTCATCAGAGCACATTACATGGAAATTTTTTTTTTTTTCTCAGTCTCATTTATTCTTGGTCAATCTCTCCTTACTTTCTTTGACTAGATTGTTTATTTGCTTTAAATATTTTGAAAATGTATATGTATTTTTTTTATATATATATTTTTAGAATGTGTTTAAGCATTGCTTATTATTTTTGTATTGGTCTTAGTTCTCTGTTATTCCATGTACTTCTTTAGGAATTTGAAATTAAGATCCTTCACTTTTTTACTTGGGTTTTGCTTGTAAATCACGGTTTCAAATCTACATAAACAGAGATATAATTAGATAATAATAATAATAATAATAATAATAATAATAATAATAATAATAATAGATATAATATAATAATAATAATAATAATAATAATAATAATAATAATAATAATAATAATAATAATAATAATAATAATAATAATAATAAATTTTAAAAATTTTTCGAAAACAGGCAGAATTGTATTAGTTTTCTTTTTTTTTTTTTTACAGCTTGGAATACAGATAACCTTTTCTCTAGAAGATGAACCTTTAGGTACGGCAGGACCAATCAAATTAGCAGAGAAGACTTTGTTTTCCGAGAGCAACGAGCCTTTTTTCGTTTTAAATTCCGACATCATCTGCGATTTTCCCTTTACACAGATGGTCAAGTTTCACAAACAACATGGCAAAGAGGGCACAATTGTGGTGAGTTTCATGAGTTTTAAATAGTTTAGATGTTAGATATAATTTGGTGAGTGTACTGATGTTAGATATAAATGCATTTCTAATTATTTATATAAATGCTTTTGTATCTGAATTTTTGACATCATCACCATCGTTGTTATTATTGATAATATGTGCTTCTGGTTAAAGAACTAACTACCTTCTACTTAAAACAAAACAAAAATAACTACTACTAATTATAATTAATTCAATAATTATTTTAAGATATTTTATGCTCAACTGTTTCTTTTTATATTTGTATCAACAAATAGATAATATGAGAGGAAGTTGAAGCTATGACGAAATAATAAGTTTTATAAAAAAACATGCAGATCACTGCCTTCCGTACAATAGAATTATAATAATCATTTTTATTACTCCAACGAATTTGTTATTATTTTTAAACTTTCCTTTTATTCGAAAGAATGAAGTACTTACTCATATAAGTTCAGGTGCCTTTAGGTCTTTAAATACTTGCGATTTTCTCTTAAAATTAAATAGGTTGGAAAAAAAAACACACATTAGGATTTCATTTATATGTATACAAATATGTTAGGAATACTAAAATGTTAATTCTTCCAATTCTGTATTATCAATAATTAATTTATTATATCGTTACTTAATTAATCTGAATACTTTGATTTTTTTTCTAATCTCTCAGTCATCACATCAAAAATAAAAGACTCTTTAATATAATATATATATATATATATATATATATATATATATATATATATATATATATATATATATATATATATATATATATATATATATATATATATATATATATATATATATATATATATATATATATATATATATATATATATATAGGTAACAAAAGTTGAAGAACCGTCTAAGTATGGTGTTGTTATATATAATGAGTTAGGAAAAATTGAAAGTTTTGTTGAAAAACCTCAAGAGTTTGTCTCAAACAAAATCAATGCGGGGATGTACATTTTTAATCCATCTATTCTAAAGAGGATAGAAGTAAGTATATTTATTATTATTATTATTATTATTATTATTATTATTATTATTATTATTATTATTATTATTATTATTATTATTATTATTATTATTATTATTATTATTATCTTTATCATTATTATAATTATTATTCCTTGTATTTTGTTTGTTTATTTGTGTAAGAAGAATTTTAAAATAGTATTTTAAACAATATTTTTAAGTTAGTTTTTCTGCTCTGGTTGTTTTCTTTATTATGACGTCATAATAGTCTTTAAAGGTCTATTCTTCAGTATCTAAGTTTAAATTTATTTATTTAAATTTATTTAATTCCGAATCTTTTGGATTTATTTAAAAAAGATATACCAAGAAATTTAAAACCAAGGTCAGTTTGAGATTCAGACCAGACCAGACTTCTCCATTACTAAAACTTAATATTAATCATGAGCTTCGTATATTGGGTCATTTAAAGTGACCTTTGCTTTTTTTTTTATCATTAATTATTTTACAATTGATTTTTGAAATGAAGAGTAAAAGCTTTTGAACTGAACACTCTTTTATTTTCTACTCTCTCTCTCTCTCTCTTTTTTTTTTTTTTTTGTGGAAAGAGAAGTTATAGAATTATTTCTCTATAAAGTCTATAGACCAACATCTTCTTGCACAAAAAAAGCGGCAAACACTCAGAAAATGAAAGTTATCAAATAGTTAATAACTCATTCTTCTATTTTTCTATAATATGGAAATTTACTTTGCTTTATTTTTAAAAAAAATATATTTTTTTTTGCTCCTATAAAAAAAAAAAAAAAAAAATATATAATAATATTATATATATATATATATATATATATATATATATATATATATATATATATATATATATATATATATATATATATATATATATATATATATATATATATATATATATATATATATATATATATATATATATATATATATATATATATATACTTCGCCTTCTACCAAGGCACAACCGGTAGAATGATTGACTCACGTGCTTGATGGCGCCGGTTCGATCCCACTTACAGACAATTTATTGATAATTCAATTTTCTAGTTTAAAATTTACATTTAAATTCAACTATTATTATTATTATTATTATTATTATTATTATTATTATTATTATTATTATTATTTAGTGTAAGACCTACTAGTATAGAAAAAGAAGTTTTTCCCTGTATGGCAAATGATGGTGAACTTTATGCCTTAGAACTTCGTGGTTTCTGGATGGACATCGGACAACCAAAAGACTTCCTCACAGGGATGTGCCTTTACCTTACTTCTCTTAAGAGCAGCAATGATCCCAGACTCTGCAAAGATACTGGTAAGGAGGAACTACTAGTCATAGTTATTATATATATATATATATATATATATATATATATATATATATATTTATATATATATATATATATATATATATATATAATATATATATATATATATATATATATATATATATAATAATAAAAAAAAAAAATGCAATTACAGTGTATAGATGGTAAATTTATTATATATATATTTTTTTTTTATTTGCTCCTAGGATTTCAGTTTTTTTTTTTCATGGTTTCACGCCTATTTATCTGTTGCACTGTCACTTGCACAGAGTATTTTTCTTATCATTCGGAAAGTTGTTGTGGTGGTTTCACTATTTACAAGAGAAATTGGTGCTGTTCCTCATTACAATTTACGATGTTATTGATAGCCAATCTTTGAATAATTTGGCATTTTCAAATAGTTCCAAGCTTGGATATTTTTCTAAATTTTTGTATCTTAAAGAAATATTCGTTTTTTTCCTAAACCCAAATTTTCCAATATGTTATGATTAAGTTCTCTCTTGAAATAGGACCTCCTCTTTGATTAATTTTCTTCAGATGCATCAACATTTCCGTTTTGGTATCTACAGAAACCGCAATATCAAAACCGAAGACTATTAGATCTTCAGAGAAGCATTAAAAATTATTATTGTAGTTTTTGAAACAGCTTCTGTTTGTAGTTTTCGAAGCACCTTCAAAAGATCCAAGTCTTTTCTAGATTCTGTAACGGTAGAGGAGCTCTTGTACTGTGCCTCAGTTAAATTTGCTCAATAAAGATAAAGTTATTTGCTAAGACCTCATTCATTCTTGAAATATCCAAAACATGAAAGAGCTTATCACTGTACCCATCCAAAAAAATAGGTGCTTTGAGCGATGAGTGAATTAAACTCATCTATCCAATATTGTTCCGTTTTAAAGGCTAGGCAGATAGTCAAATTCTTTTTGGAGCGTCTCTATGATTTTTCTTCATATAATTCTTCAAAAAAGCCCAACAGATGACTTGTTCATTCTCTTCCTTCCAAGACTAATTATGACTGGAATTTCTCTTCTGGGTTTGCTTGATTTTTTTTTCTGATTAACTCTAGTTGTTGTTGGTATTATTTGGACAGTCGGTTCACTGACCTTCTGGTCTAACCCAACGATAAAAATATGCTGCTTTGACAACACAAGTTCCATCACATGGTGTCTGTTGCCTGAGTACAGCAATCTTTCTGTAGTTTGTTAAAAAATTGCAGTTTCTCCAATATTTCAGCCAGTGTTCACGGACGTGGTGTCAAAACGTTTTTTAGTCGAAAGTAATAGTCAAAAGAAAGATGAAGATGTGAAATAAAAAGTAGAATAAAGAAGTATTTTGATACATATTTTATTAAGTAACCAAAACCAGTGTTTAAATAAGTTTATTTTCTTCTTTTTTTTCTGAATTGAGTTCTTACACCGAACATGGAGTTACCTGTTATCATGAAGTATACCTCACATCACAACTATTGTTACGGCGGCCTCAAAGAAGCTGCGAGAATTTATTTCTTCTTCGCAGTTACTCCAGTTGTACAAGGACCTTATCCACGCTTGTATGGAGTATTGCTCTCATATTTGGGGTGGCTCAGGTTTCACCCATCTTTTGGATAAGGTCGAGTCAAAAGCTAAAAGACTTATAAACTGTTCCACTCTTTCCAATTCACTTGACCTTTTATTTTTGCGACATGATATTGGTGCTCTGTCTCTTTTCTGTAGGTACAACAGCGTCAAATGCTCGAGAGATACGACCACTTGTATACCTCCACCTTGGAGTTGGTCTGCGAATAAATTTTGTGTGGACATAGTCAATTCCAGTATTGTCCGCTGTGGTGCCTCCTTTTTTCCTTCCACCTCTGTTTTGGGGAATTCTCTCCCATCTTTTATGTTTTCTGCTGATTCTAATCCCAACTATTTTAAAGCCCACGTCTGTGCTCACCTGCGAAATTTACGTTAGGTGGGAATCGTTGATTTTTTAATTATTTTATTACTTTAACATCCCTCACCTTTAATAGGGCTCTGCCCATGAGCCGTGTTGACGTGTGTAATTAAGTTGTAGTTTATTATTTTCATAAGATTTTATTGGTCTTATATAAAAGAAAATTAATTATTAGACAATTGTCAGATTGTTGTACTACTATTAAGAATTATTGTAATAGTAGTAGTACAGATAATAATAATTAGTTGCTTATATTCCATGAATCCAATGTTTGTTTGTTATGCAATATTTTTCCGTCAAATTCCATTTTCTGTTGAACATTAATCTTCTCTTTTTATATTATTTTTTATCCCAATTCCATTTAATTCTTATTTTAATCGGAGACATTAAGAAAAAGAGAAAAGTGGTGTAGATAGATGTGGAAGTCTTTTAAATATATCAAATTGTTTGCGGTATTTTATCATATGACTGTTACGGAAAATAATCGAAAGTGTCTTCTTATTTCACACGTGCGCATTGGTTTCTCTTGGTGTATTAAATATATTCATTATGACAATAAATTTAACCATTTTTCTTATGAATGAAATTTGTTGTACCTGTGAACCATTTTCAGTTACAAAATAAGATTTGCAAACGAAGCATCAAAGTAATGAATTGACATTCACTAAACTATTTCGTAATAAACATAGGACGTAAAATTCCTTTTAATAGATTATATTATTACATTATAATTATTAAACTTAAACTATGCAGGGAGTTTTATGATCTCTCATATTTTATTTATGCAGATTGTACCCTATTCGATTGTTAGAGCAACAACATATTTAAGTAGCTTGCCTTTGCTTTATGAGAGATTTGTTTATGAATATTATTCTCATTTGCTATCGATTGATAAATTCTGCGAAATTTTTTATTATTATTATTATTATTATTATTATTATTATTGCAGGAATTGTTGGTAATGTATTGCTTGACCCATCTTCTAAGATCGGTAAAAATTGTCGAATTGGGCCGAACGTTACGATTGGTCCTGACGTTGTAATCGAAGATGGAGTTCGAATCAAAAGATGTACAATTCTAAGAGGTGCCATTATAAGGTCTCATTCTTGGCTCGAAAATTGCATCATTGGCTGGAAGTGTGACGTTGGCAAATGGGATATAATATATATATATATATATATATATATATATATATATATATATATATATATATATATATATATATATATATATATATATATATATATATATATATATATATATATATATATATATATATATATATATATATAATATGACTATTTGGATGCTTATATCATCTGGAGCTAAAAATGTTTTATCTAAACTTTGAGAAAAAACTAAGTTTCAGTGTATTGACAGAACATGTAAGCAGTATCGTAAGCTTTTATGCAGTATGGTAATAAAAAAAAATATATTTTTTAGGAAGTTTGTGTGTTGGTAATTTGTAATTTTCGGAAATGGATTTGTCGAATGAGTTTTTGTAATGCGGTTTAAAATAATTGGACCAAGAATATATAGGAACGTTAGGAGTTCATTTATGTTGCGAAAATGTTGAGAATATAGGACGGAATCTTGAACCTGAATTGTGATACATGACAAAGGCATAGACAGTTAAATTTACGTTTCAATATTCAAGTTCTTAGTATGACTTAAGATACAATCAGAGAGAACTTTAGTTTTATTAAGCGGGTGTTTTATGACCTTAGCCAAAGGGATATGGTTTTTTTGCTCATTATTAATGAATACCAAAATAGAAATAAATTGTGTTGATATGCCAATGCATTTAGCTATTTATTTTAACTTAATTGAGAGTTTTTTTTTTCAGATTACTAAATCTTTATGAAAGTAAATTTGTGTGTTTAATTTTAAGTAGCTATTTTTATAAGGTTAATAAGTGTGTGCGTGTGTGTTGCTTCTGTGAGTCAGAAGTGACTTTTTGTTATTTATAAAATTAAATAACATGCTCATGTGTAGTTACATTCTTTTTTATTGTTTTATTCTAATAAAAATTTCCCTTATTAAACACGTTATTCGAAAGCGATTAATTCGCGAGAATCGGAGGAAGGAAGAGTGCTTCGGCACTACATTTTTTTTTTTTTTTTTGTATGAAGTTGCAAGAGCAGTCCTCGGTGGAGGTGATATGCGACTCGGGTCTTTTTTTTTAATACCTTTTTCTTCTTACTTTCCAGTATATCAAAGATCCTAAGTAACTGTGAGTCCTTTTTCCTTTCTTAGGTCCGAATGGAGAACGTGACGGTGCTGGGGGAGGACGTTATCGTTAAAGATGAGCTCTACATCAACGGAGGAATGGTTTTGCCACATAAGAGTATCGCAGGCTCGGTTCCAGACCCAAAAATCATCATGTGATTAATGTCTACAAACTATTTAGTAATTTCAAAAATATTATTATTATTATTAACTAATTTATTTAATATTTTGTAAAGAACTGTACTTACAAAAACCTTAAGACAAAGAAGTTGGTACAAAGAGATCAGACAATTAAATTTCTGCCATATATATATATATATATATATATATATATATATATATATATATATATATATATATATATATATATATATATATATATATATATATATATATATATATATATATATATATATATATATATTATATATATTATTATTATTATTATTATTATTATTATTATTATTATTATTATTATTATTATTATTATTATTATTATTATTATTATTATTATTACCACCACCACCACCACCACCGTTTCTCGCATTACCGCAAGGTGGTGCTAGTTGCCAACAAGCTTTTAACTCATCACAATTGATGAAAAAAAGGAATAAAATTTTGGTAAAAGAGGGTTTTCTGCCCCTCGCTACCCGACGAAGAGATCTTTCTTCACAAGATTCGACTTTTTATAGAGAAATCTAACTTTTCTGTTTCCAGAATTTAATGTTTTCATTGTTTTCTTTTCATAAAGTTATTGTTTTTTTCTTTATAAAATAGCAAAAGGAATATAGTTGAAATATTTATAGCTCTTTCAACTCAATTGCCAAAACAAATTTCAAATAATAAGATAATATTCTTTTTCAATCTTGCCGCCACTGTTGCTTTCCAAACGGATTTCTCTTTTCTTAAAGATCTTTTTTAAAATTATGGAATAATTCTTGAAAGCATTCCAGCTCTTTTTATTTTTTTTATTTTTTTTTCTCTTTCTTTCTTTCTACATTTCTCTATTGAAATATATATATATATATATATATATATATATATATATATATATATATATATATATATATATATATATATATATATATATATATATATATATATATATATATATATTTTTTTTTTATTTTAATGCATTTTTTTTTTTTTTTTTTTTTTTTTTTTTTTTTTTTTTTTTTTTTTATTTTTTTATTTATAAATATATAAATTTTATTTATTTATATTATAATATATATAATATATATAATATATATATATATATATATATATATATATATATATATATATATATATATATATATATATATATATATATATATATATATATATATATATATATATATATATATATATATATATATATATATATATATATATATATATATATATATATATATATATATATATATATATATATATATATATATATATATATATATATATATATATATATATATATCCCTTATGAAGGGATCTTCGTTGCTGTAGAGACTGGGCTCAAACACTTTTGTGTCTGAAATTTATTATTCCTTTTGGTTTGATATTGACACTCTATTATTACTCATTTTTTGTTTTTGTTTTCTTTTTTTTTTTTTTTGGTTTGCTTGTTCCTCCTAGTTTTTGTTTTTATTTATTTTCCATTTTTTTTTCTTTCTTCATTTTATACATCCTGAAGTTTGTATTTTCGTCACATCATTTATCCCTTGTGAGAAAGTAATACTTTATTGTGCGATTATTCCATCTAGGATTTTCATCATACTCGTGCCTAGTCTCCTAACGATTCTTTGCGGTTTTATCCTCTGCAATTACTGTGCGTGGCTGCTTCTTAGCAATTTGTTTCTTATCCATTTCTAAAGAGCTATAAGATTCAACTGACTTGCGATTAAGACTGGTCAGACTGAATTAACTTTATGAAAGATCACTCAGTGGAACGTCTGTGAGACTGGAAGGCACTTGTACCATATCAGGTTCCCTGGTGGTTATGGGGTTTTATCTAAGGCAGGTCGAAATGAAGGTGTTATAAACTGCGAATGCTTTCAATAGCAAATCGGCATCAGGTATTTTCTTCTTTCCCCTTCCTGCCCTACCCGGAATACTTTTCCCAACCCTGGCCACATCTCTCGTGTGGTAGTCTAGATACCTAAACGGTTGGTGCAATTCCAAAAATGCAGCTCACGCTTCGTAGTTGCTGGTAGTAAAACGGTCAACAAGTATGTCAGACTGGATATATTTCGCCGTAGTGATTTCGGATATCTCATGATAGACTTTCCTTCGTCAAAAGAGTCTACCTTCAGGAAATGATTCGGTGTGTTCCTTCCACTATCTCGAGAGACTCCTATTTGACATTTTTGTCATAATCGTACTTTTCACTCAGTCTGGCAAATGTTAGTTGAATGCAATAAACTGGACTTTACTTTATCCACCATCACTATTTCTCACACTTGAACCATATCACCACCCAGCAAATTAAAGCATATTTTGGTAGAATCATCCTATCTTAACTGTAGCATAATATATTCTTCAGGTATTGAAACCTACCTTGAATTTAAATAACTTTTCAAACAAGTTTTAACATGACAAGATTAGGTGCAGCCTTTGGAGTTGGTTTTCCTACCTAGAATAGCCGTTTATATAGCGAGTCCTGACCTTTCTTATGCATTCACTCTAATTATTATATATTATATATTATATATATATATATATATATATATATATATATATATATATATATATATATATATATATATATATATATATATATATATATATATATATATATATATATATATATATATATATATATTTTTTTTTTTTTTTTATTATTTATATATATATATAATATATATATATATTATAATGGGACCAGTGGAAATAATATAATTTTTATTAGTAATTGCCAAAACTAATAATAAATAGACAGCCAAAAAATTTAGTGATTAAATTGAAATTTTTTTTTTTTTATATTTTATTTAAAGGAAGGATAGTAAAAAGGGTCTTCTAGATTTTCAAAGATAAAATTTTATTTTAAGTGAAAGAAAAGAATGTTTTATTTTAGTATTAATTTTTTTTAAAAAAAAAGTAAAATATTGTTTTAAAGATTTTTTTTTGTTTTTAACAAATTTCATTCAATTTGTTCTTTTGAAAAGTAAATTAATTTATAGCTCTTTATTGATGGAATAATGTAAGTTTTTATTTTTATTTATTTATTTTTTTTTGTTAAGAAAAAGTTACTTGTTAAGTTCTATGTTTTGGAAAGCTTTTTACCTCTAAAATTTTCTTAAATTTTAGAGAAAGTAAAAAATAATCGTTAGTATTAAATGCCATTTGATCTGGTAGCTTATAAATGCTGATTAACAGTAGTAGTTTTTTTTTTTTTACATTCCTCTTAATTAAATAGTTTTGTTAATTTTTTTTTTTTATAGTTTTATAGTGTTATATTTACCGAGTTTGAAAGCATATTTTGAATTTAGGCTTAAGTCAGTTTCTTTATTAAATTTTTTTTATATAGAAAAAGTTTATACAATAATTTTTCAAGTTTATTTATTTATTTATTTATTTTATGGGATTTTGTTAATTAAGTGGCAATATATTTGCAATATAAATGTTTTTGAGCCTCTTGTTTATTTCTTATATATTAAAAAGAAATTAATTTTATTTTGTTTATATCTTTATAATTGCATATATGAACACTTGAAATTTCTTCTTTTTATAAAGTTTTTATTATTTCTTGATATTTTATTAACATTTTCTCCTTTTATTTTAATATTTAATGTAATAAGAAAAATGTTATCATCAAACACAGGATTTTTCAACTATTTTTGATGGTTAGGGTTTTGTAATTTTAACTACTAACATGAATAATTGATGGTTCTCTTAATCCCAAAAGATCTTTTTATAAAAATGATAAAATCACTTTTTCAAATTTAATATTTAGAAAAATTTATTGTTTGGTGTTTTGGTATTAGTTTGTCTTTAAAGTTGTGAGACAATGTCAACGTGGAAGATTTCCTTTTAACTTCACATTCAAAACTTAAAATAAATTTACTTTAAAAAGATTCATTTTACATTTAAAAGATTCCACGATAGGAAGTATTTTGTTTTATTGAGTCAAGATTATGATTGTGTTTGTATCAACAATGTAGTAGTTTATTTTCAGTTAATGCAATTTGGTCTGTAAATAAACTTCCTGCATATAATGATTATTATTAATTGGGGTGTTATAGAAATACGTCATGTTAATGAATTGGATGAAAGCGAAAATTGTGAAAGAAGATTTGAAAAAGTGCGAAAGTTTAAAGGTATTTGATAAATATGTTCAACAAATTGTTTCTTTTGAAGAATTTTGAAGCCATGAAAAGAGTTAATATGAAAATGAATTCAAAGGAAAAAATCGCTTTGAAAATTTACATTTACTACTTTTCAAATTTGTAATTTATTTTTCCAACATTGAAATGTTACGAAACGAATTTAGAAAGTACAATCTAGTAACGAGGAGCAGGAAGTTTGGAACATAGAACTATTAAGAATGTAAAAAAAAAAAAAATTTGATTTCATTAAAATAATGACAAAACTGACTTCAGTTAAGTACATTTTGACCTTGAAACTTGAAATATAGGAATAAAAAAGAATTATAGTTTTACGATTGTAAGAAGAAATTAGACTTAGACTTCGAGTTTTTTACATCATTGAATTGGGCCTAAATATTAAATAGTAAATAGTTTTATAAAGGCTTAGAACTACTTTTACTACTTATGAGATTTAGGTTTATTCTAAGTCTTCGGAGTTATTTATATACAAAAAGAAGTGTGAGCGATTATTGCTAACCAGCTAATTTTAGGCGAAAAATCAGGCCAACTTTTTTTTTCTCTTGATGACTGACATTTCCGCTAACTCTAAAAACCTTTAGCTGATCAGTTATCTTACTCTATACTTAGTTTCGTTAATATTTAAAATAATACATGTTCCTGTGTGGTGAACGTGTCTGCAACAATCGGTCTGGCACTGTACTGGCTGACTCTACGTATGAACAACAATGTTTGTTATATATATATATATATATATATATATATATATATATATATATATATATATATATATATATATATATATATATATATATATATATATATATATATATATATATATATATATATATATATATATATATATATATATATATATATATATATATATATATATATATATATATATATATATATATATTTTTTTTTTGTTGTTGTATTTATGCAGCATTTTAAAAATATTTCAACCTTTTTGTATCTAATTACGGTGTTAAAATACCTTAATGATTACAGTGGTTAACAATGATTTCGTTATATATTTACTTTTGCCTCAAACTTGGGATTTTTTTTCTCTCTCTTCCCTTAAAGGCCATGTATTCGCGACTTGTAAATAGTAAAAAAAAAAAAAAAAAAAAATTGAAAGTTTTCAGTGTCGCAACGCACCTTAACACTTGACAAGATCAAATTCGTATGCATTGTTCAGAGTAATGTATCGCTAGAAATAGTCCTGTAAAAATTTGTAGTGTTACTAATGCATAAATTTAAGTACCGAATGTTTCTTTTATGTTAGCCTTATTCCTTACAGTATGAGAATCGAATGGTATGTGTCCCATATGTAAAACCATGTTTTCAACACATTGAAATAATGTATTTATTTTTAATTCAGTTTGCAGTTCTTTAATAATAATCTATACATAAATTAAGAAAAATTATTTTGAGTTAGCCGAAAAACATGAAACACATTTTTAAAAAAAAAAAAGCTAATGCAAGGGTAAAATGGCTGGCTTAGGAAAAGCAGATATAATAAATTATTTAATTATAACCCCTTTAAGAAATTATTATACTTGATCAAAAAAACACTTAGGGCATTTAAAAGTCTTTTAAAATACAAAGTTGAAAGGAATGGAATGAAAAGCTTTCCTTGAACAAAGTTAAACTGGATCTGATATAATTATTAAGCTGTCGGCTTGTCGCATTCATACGCAAGTATTACGAATCATTCAACATTCATATTATGAATAAACATTTTAAATTACATTTCAATGCTATCTTCAAGGGTATGGAATTATATTGACCTTTAAAAATTCATGTACAACTTTAAAAATCTAAATAGCACTTTAGAAAAT
>SEYY01018786.1:62500-67500 GCA_009176605.1 Armadillidium nasatum | reverse complement strand
TCTCTCTCTCTCTCTCTCTCTCTCTCTCTTCTCTCTCTTTCTTTCTTTCTTTCTCTCTCTCTCTCTCTCTCTCTCTCTCTCTCTCTCTCTCTCTCTCTCTCTCTCTCTCTCTCTCTCTCTCTCTCCTTGCTAGACTCTTATTTGTATGTAAAAGGAAAGGAATTTCTTAAAGAGAAAATATTATAAGTTCATCTTATCAAAATCATATCAATCTTATATCTTTCTCTTGTCTTTTTATCTTCTTGCGCCCTTTGATCGTATATATATATATATATATATATATATATATATATATATATATATATATATATATATATATATATATATATATATATATATATATATATATATATATATATATATATATATATATATTATATATATATATATATATATAAGAGTATATGTAAGTATGTGAAAATGTGTGTAAGTATGTGAAACAGTCTAATGTAATTTTCATATTATTTATTCTTTATAAAAATTTCTCTATTACTGCGTACAATTTCCTTAAATAATATCCGAGAGTTATTTTTTGTAATTTAATTATTTCGCTTATCAAAAACTTCATCTTTTTATTTAAGAAATTTGAAACAATCTCTTCATTTCTTTCCTCTATTTCAATTTTCCTGTTTGAGATGCAGAGGTGATATATTGTTCTTGGAAATGTAAGGGACTCCCTCTCTCTTTCTCTCTCTCTATCAATCTATCTATCTATCTATCTATCTATCTATCTATCTATCTATCTATCTATCTATCTATCTATCTATCTATCTATCTATCTATCTATTTATCAATCTATCTATCTATCTATCTTAATCTATCTATCTATTTATCAATTTATCTCTCTCTCTCATCTATCTATCTATTCTATCAATCTATCTATCTATCTATCTATCTATCTATCTATCTATCTATCTATCTATCTATCTATCTATCTATCTATCTATCTATCTATCTATCTATCTATCTATCTATCTATCTATCTATCTATCTCTCTCTCTCTCTCTCTCTCTCTCTCTCTCTCTCTCTCTCTCTCTCTCTCTCTCTCTCTCTCTCTCTCTCTTCTCTATATATATATATATATATATATATATATATATATATATATATATATATATATATATATATATATATATATATATATATATATATATATATATATATATATATATATATATAATATATATATATATATATATATATATATATATATATATATATATATATATATATATATATATATATATATATATATATATATATATATATATATATATATATATATATATATATATGAGAGGCAGAGCGAAATCATTATCGTTAACACTAATTCTCAATGCTAGTCTTACTCTCGTAGTGGGCAGAGCTGTTGTGTTCATGTGATTATATATATATATATATATATATATATATATATATATATATATATATATATATATATATATATATATATATATATATATATATATATATATATATATATATATATATATATATATATATATATATATATATATATATATATATATATATATATATATATATATATATATATATATATATATATATATATATATATATATATATATATATATATATATATATATATATATATATATATATATATATATATATATATATCTCACTAGTGGTTTCATGTTTTTTAAATGAATAATAATAGCAGTGGTAAAAATAACCAACGTAATAAAAGCTTTTTTGATAAACAAAAATAACAAGTGAAAATTAATAATAATAAAAATAATAAATAATAATAATAATAATAATAATAATAATAATAATAATAATAATAATAATAATAATAATAATAATAATTGCAGAGGAAATAAATTTTTGCTTTGTATTTTAAAAATTCAATAATTTTTAAAAAATAAAAATGAATTTATTACCCAAAGTAACGATTTACTCCATTCTTTGCTTAGTGATTATTAATATTGGTGGGGGAGTTCCTCTACAGGAGTTTTATTCCTATGGAGAACTTGCTGGAGATCATAAACTACAGCCGAAGGATGAAGGATCGACTCCTGAAGTGGAACTTCAAACGCCTTTTGTGTTTTACGGAGAAACATATTTTTCCCTCTTTGTGAGTATTTGTGTGTGTAACTTAAATTATATCACATTATTTCATCACATTTTATCATTACATTTTATCATCACATTTTATCATCACATTATATCATCTCATTTTATAATCACATTTTATCATCAATTCTATCATCACATTTAATCATCACATTTTATCATCACATTTTATTATCATCAATTTTATCATCACATTTTATCATCACATTTAAACATCACATTTTATCATCACATTTTATCATCACGTTTATCATCACATTTTATCAGCACATTTTATTATCACATTTTATCATCACATTTTATAAACACATTTTATTATCACATTTTTATCATCACATTTTATATCTCTAACATATTTACTCATAATTCAGCCCTTATTAGATTACATTGTTTATTTACAATTTTAAGACCATTATAATCTTTTTATGTTTTTATATCTATTTTTAATAAAATTATCTTTGTAATAAACAATACAACCTTTCTTTGTCTGATTTTTATGACTATTATAATAGACATAAAATGCAGAAATATTATAACTGTTATTGCAATATAATTATATTGTAATCGTTATTACAATGATAATTTTATTAATTATTTAATATTATTATTGTAATAAAAAATACAATGTTTCTCTATTTTTATTTCTATTATTTATAAGACTGTTTATTGCTACCTTTTTAATAAATACTATCACTGCTACTGTATTATCTGATATTTTAAAATATTAAGAACAGATTTGTAGTGACCCCTTCTTTCCAGCTACCTCTGTTCTGTGGAACTCTCTACCATTATCTATTTTTCTTCCTGCATTTTATCTTCTCTTCAAGACTTCCGTCTGTGCCTATATGAGAGAAGTACATTAGGATCGGGGGGTTCTGGGTGGGTTTTCTTCATCTTTTCTCTTTTATATGTATCCCCTCCTTAAAAAGGGCCCTGCCCGTGAGTGGTGGTTAACTGCAAAAAAAAAAAAAAAAAAGTTTTGTAAATATTTTTTCTTAATTTAGACCAGCTTTTCCCAACGGGGTCCACATGGACCCCCCAGGAAATCACAGAAGCTTTGATGGGGTCTTCAAGGGGAAAATGTTATTTCTGGAGTATTTAATATGAGCTAAGGGCTCCATGATAAAATATTATAAATAAATAATATTATAAGTTAGGTCCCAGGGAATCCACAAAGTAAAAAAAAAAAGTTGGGAACTCCTGACTTACACTTTAAAGACTCTTGTGTTGATTTAAGTACAAGAATAAGTTGCATAAGAATTAGTTTCCGAATTGTCTCTATTATTGCAATTTTCAATCTTTATTTATTTTTTCAGTTACAAATTTACAGATACAAATATCTTGTACTTTACATGTTTTGATACTAAACTGAAATGGGCTTTTGGAGAGACAAATTTGTCATTTGAGTACTAGTTTTTTTTATTTTTATTTTTTATTATTATTATTATTATTATTATTATTATTATTATTATTATTATTATTATTATTATTATTATTATTATTATTATTATTATTATTATAAAACACTCTATCTCAATTTTCGATTTCGGGAAAGATTTTATCTTGTACTTTGAATTAAAAATTGTGATTACTCATTTTTCAATCAAGGCTTGAAGATTTTTTAGCGTTTCTTCTTTGACAGTAAAGTTTTCTGTAGTTATTATGATTATTATTACTATGTAACTAGTAAATAGTGTTTCAGGTGTCGTAAACAATTGCTAAAATAAACATAGTTACAACAAACCAGTTTTGTTTCTACTACTGCCGTTGTTGCTCTGCTTGACGCATAAATTAATCAGAACAATTATAATTATCATACTTGAATATCATGAGTATTACAAGGACTACTACAGCTAATACCAATACTAATACTGTATTACCCAAGTAATAGTAATTAGTAATGTGAAATAGTACCTCTTTCATCTTTAATTCTACTCCTTTTCATAACAATAAAACGCAATAGCAACGTCGGGGTCACAATGGGTTCCCTTTGTTTAAATTTTCTAAAACTTTTTTCATCTCAATTTGTAAATTTAATGTAATATTTACACTTTATAAAATAATGAGTTAATAAACATGATGTGAAGGTGGTGGATGATGAAGGAGATGATCGAGTGGATTGAGATTTTTTCTTCCATTTAAACTTCAGGCATCTATAGCAATTATTCAGGAGCTCTTGGACAATACACTGAGGTCATGAGACTTAAGGGACCTGATCATCAGAGTAAAGGTTAAATTCGGTTGCTGAAGCAAAGGTAACAGAAATTTGTTTGAAAAATATGTCTAGGAATAGTGTACTTCTTGTTTGCTGAGGAAAGTTCTGTGGAAACTCACAAAACAGTCTTCAAATAAGTAGATGTTTTTTTTTTCTCCTAAAATTGGGGCGATTTCCCAAATTTTTTCTTATGTTACCAAAAAGAAGTGGCTTCTTATCCAATTCGTTTAATTGTATATTCATATGAGACTGTTTTTATATTGTAATAATTAGTAATGTGAAATTTCGTAACAGAGTAAAGGGTTGTTCGTATATATAGGAACAAGTGTGTTTACATCAGGAATTATTCGTGTTTTTTTTTTTAATTATTAAATATAATGTTTGATTTACGACTTTTCTTAATTATTGTACAATTTTACTTTGGAGACTATAATTTTTATAACATATAAATAGTTTAAACATTTTCCTTGTAAATCAGGTTTCTGGTATATAAGTCTGCTTGTCTTTTTGTCACTTATTTCTCTTCCTCTCTCTCTCTCTCTCTCTCTCTCTCTCTCTCTCTCTCTCTCTCTCTCTCTCTCTCTCTCTCTCTCTCTCTCTCTCTCTCTCTCTCTCTCTCTCTCTCTCTAATCTAAGGCAGTAATGAGATTTTATATTTTCAGATTTCAATAAATTATAAAGTAAG
>SEYY01018786.1:47500-52500 GCA_009176605.1 Armadillidium nasatum | reverse complement strand
GTAACAAATTTTTATTTTATTTTTATTCTTTTTTTATGACTGGTTTGTAGTAAGTCTAGATTCTTTATCTCTTTAATGAATTACATAGGAAAAACGTGTTCAAAAACTCTGTTTTCTTATTCACGTCTCTCCTTCAAAAACTTTAATTTTATACTCCTTATGTGTCTTAAATATATATATTCTCTTTTGAGAAGAGTAGTAGTTCATCTTCTCTCTCTCTCTCTCTCTCTCTCTCTCTCTCTCTCTCTCTCTCTCTCTCTCTCTCTAAATAGAAAACCTCTCCAAAAATTCTTTAATCAAAATTCCCATCTCCCTTTTATTAACATGAAGTTAGAAAGCTTAATGAATAATAACATTAATAAAACTCTCGGTAAACTTGAATCATTTCTCTAATTTATGAAAAGATGGAAAAATACCTTAACATTTTCAAGCGGTTACAAAATGAGTTTTCCTTTTCGTTTAACAAGAGTATTAAAAGTGTTAGCAATTTACCATTAGCAATTTATTAAAAGAATAAAAATTTTGTGAACTCCAAGGACCGTTTGAAAGACGTCTATTATTATTATTATTATTATTATTATTATTATTATTATTATTATTATTATTATTATTATTATTATTATTATTATTATTATTATTATTATTATTACTGTAAATATGCAAAGACAAATTTTTGTCTAAGGAAAAATTTTCCCGAATTTGGATATGCAATATTTTATCAGCCCTTTCCTGAATATTTACCCACCTGAATATTTACCCAAAATCTGAAAAAGTTTTAAAAAGGTAACATATACTTTTTTTTCTTATGATATGAAAAGACAGACAGACAGACATCCTTATATTACATTTTTTTAACGAAAAGTTTATCTCCCGGGCATTGCCCTATTCGAGGAGAGGAATCTTTTCTAGGTAATACATATTTAGGATCCCCAAGTGGGATCGAACTGGTATCTTCAAGTTGGTGAATTCATTTACTCTACCGTTTATGTCATGGTAAGCGCTTTATCTTTGACACACTTAACTATTCTATTTACAAACGTCTCAAACTAAGTCCATAGTTTTTAAAATATTCTTCAACAATTTATTTATCTGATTGATACATACTTTTAGATCTGACCTATTTATTGTACTTGGAAAGAAACACGAAGAATTGTTAGTATTACTCCTCTCTCAAAATTTAATTAAATTAGATAAATAATATGATATTGATATTGATATTGATATTATTATTATTATTATTGAAAATAATAAATCGCTTCCCTACAAGGTTGAGAATCTCACTTCTCCCTCTTATTACTTAAAATAATAATAATTTTCAGAGATTCGTATTGATAAAAAAAGAAATTATTTAAGTTAATTAAATTTTTATTAATTTTTATTTTAAAATTATTCATCTCCGACTATGACTTTGGTTTTCCACCAAAACAGCATTTTTATTCCTGCTCCACAGTACTGTATCAATTGCTATAATTTTCTTCAATTCAGATTTCACACAAGTACTTTTACACATATTATTAGAAATAGCTAAACTTATTAATTTACTACAGTTTTTAAGCTGAAGTCTTAGTGGGAAAAATTCTGTAATAAAATTTTTTTTTTTTTTTAAATAATAAATTGAAGAACTTCCCAATGAGAAACTTATTTTTAACAACAAGATATATTTTGTTCCCTGTCAGTAAGTAACACGCTCAATCAAATAATTTCTGTTCATTTGCTTCTTAAAACATTTAATAATTAATTTAAGTCTTTAATACTAGCTTCTTTAATACTGTAAATTTTAAAACATTTTTCATTTGCAAACTTTTTGAGTTGCAGAACTTAATGAGTCATAAATTTAATTTACAACTTTTTGAGTTGTAGATCTTAGTCAGACATAACTTACTTCTAGCTGAACACCTTTCAAGTAGTGATGGGATCAAACAGAAGAGACTCTTATGTAATACTTAATTACGCTGACGGAGGGCTGCAGTGGCTACAGGGAGATGGAAAAACCTCTGGCCTTCCAGATGCCCTTGGTCAAGCAGGATTCATAGCAGATGATGGCAGACTTTTTACCATCAGAGGCTCTGGAACTGATCAAGTTCGTAACCTTGATAAGTAAGTTTTTATTATTATTATTATTATTATTATTATTATTATTATTATTATTATTATTATTATTATTATTATTATTATTATTATTATTATTATTAATAGTAGTAGTAGTATTTGTAGTAGTGGTGGTAGCTGACAAAATTATTTAAAAAGAAATACAATTATGAAAGTAGAATGAATGCTAAAAATTAAGTTTAAATTTCAAAAAAAAAAAAAAAAAAAAAAAAAAAAAAAAAAAAAAAATCAAAATTTAAAACTTTTATTATTTTGAAAATTCCTGCAGATGGAGTAATATTGATAAGCCAGGTGCATGGATATATAAAGTAGGAAGAATTCACCGCTGGTAAGAACATTCAACCTCCTAATAAAAACATAAATGATGAAGAAGACCCTGAAGCATACGAACAATTCTCCGAAGATGGCGCTTCATGTGCTGCAGGAGGTTCAGTCTGTCACTCTTCAGCAATATGCAATGATTTTGAAACAGGATTTTGCTGTGCTTGCAAAGAAGGATTTTATGGAAATGGAATCAACTGTCTTTCTGTAGGTAATAATTTACAGGATTTTTTTTCGTTTCTATTTGAAAAACTTAAAGGTTTTACAAAACACTCTTCTCTCTCTCTCTTTCTCTTTCTCTCTTTTCCTCTTTTACTCTCTCTTTTCTCTTTCTCTCTTTTCTCTCTTTTACTCTCTCTTTCTTTTTTTTTCTCTTTCTCTCTTTCCCTCTCTTTCTCTCTCTCTTTCTATTTCTCTCTTTTCCTCTTTTACTCTCTCTTTCTTTCTTTTTCTATTTCTCTCTTTCCCTCTTTCTTTCTCTCTCTCTCTCTCTCTTTCTCTCTTTCTCTCTCTTTCTCTCTCTCTCTCTCTCTCTTTCTCTTTCTTTCTCTTTCTTCTCTTTCTCTCTTTCTCTTCTCTTCTCTTTCCTTCTTTCTTTCTTTCCCTCTTTCTTTCTCTCTCTCTCTCTCTTCTCTCTCTCTCTCTCTCTCTCTCTCTCTCTCTCTCTCTCTCTCTATATATATATATATATATATATATATATATATATATATATATATATATATATATATATATATATATATATATATATATATATATATATATATATATATATATATATATATATATATATATATATATATATATATATATATATATATATATATATATATATATATATATATATATATATATATATATATATATATAAAACATTAGACACACCTATCAGAGTAACTGGGAAACTGACTGGTGCCGTTAACGGTATAGAAATAGAAGAAGCAGATTTACATTCTTACGTTCTTTCTTCCGAGGGAAGAACCTACACAGCCGTATCTAGGATACCAAAAGATGTAGGATATGACCTTCAAAGTTTGACTGGTATTGGAGAAGGAATTGCTTGGTTATTTGCCATACCTAAAGAAGGTGTTTCAAATGGGTTTAGTATTACTGGAGGATCGTTTAACAGGACGGTGGAAATGAAATTTCCTCAAACGGGACACAAGGCAATTGTTGAACAAACATTCACAGTAAGCAAATAGTTTCTTTTGGTAAAAAACTTTCATTTTTATTTATTTATTTTTTTAAAAGGAAATTTTTTTTAATAAATTAAAAGTTTTTTTTTTTTTTTTTATTTTAAAAATTTTTTTTTTTTTTAATTTAGCAATATTATAATGTTTCAGGGACTAGATGTATTCAGTAACGTGGCAGTTAAAACCAAAATATCTGGATCTCTACCAACTATACCAATTGGATCAGAACTTGAAATAGAAGCCTTTAATGAAGAATTCACAAGAGTAAAAGCAGGTAGGGATGAAGTATTTGCTTTTTGTCTCTAGTAAAAGCAGGGATGGATGAAGCATTTTTTTGGCTTTAGTAAAAGCTAGTAAGGATGAAATATTTGCATTTTTATCTCTAGTAAAAGCAGGTAAAGTTGAAGTTTTTGCTATTTTGTCTATAGTAAAAGCAGGTAAGGTTAAAGCATTTGCTTCTTTTATCTCTATTAAAAGCAGCTAAGGATGAAGTATTTACTTTTCTGTCTATACTAAAAGCAGGTAAGGATGAAGTATATACTTTTCTATCTCTAGTAAAAGGAGATAAAGATGAAGTGTTTACTTTTTGTCTCTAGTAAAAGCAGGTAAAGGTGAAGTATTTACTTTTTATCTCGAGTAAAAGTAGGTAAGGATGAGGCATTTTCTTTTTGTCTCTAGTAAAAGCATGTACGGTTGAAGTATTTGCTTTTTATCTCTTGTAAAAGCAGGTAAGGATGAAGTATTCATTTTTTATCTTTAATAAAAGCAGGTAAGGTCAAAGTATTGAAGCATTTACTTTTTTGTCTCGAGTAAAAGCAGGCTAGGATAGAGAATTTACTTTTTTGTCTTTAGTAAAAGCAGGTAAGGGTGAATCATTTGCTCCTTTGTCTCTATTAAACGAGGGCAAGGATAAAGTGTTGAAGTTTTAACCTTTTGGTCCAAAGTAAAAGCGGGGAAGGATGAAACATTTGCGTTGTGTCTCTTCCTGGATAAGATGTCTGGGATGAAAATAATTTTTCAATGACACCCTTCCATCTAAATTACTGTTTGTCATATACATTTCTTTATTTTCTTTAAATGTATTTAAATATTAAAATCTCACGGGCTTTACCTTACTCTAGAAGGGAAAACTTTCTAGGAAGTTTCTTCCTACAGTACGCACGAGGGATCGAACCAAGGCCTTAAGCATGTGAGTCTGTCACTCTACCGTTATACCTTTTATCTCTTGACAATCTAATCAGATTAATATTTACTCTTTCATTATTAATGAGGAATTATTTCTAACAAAACGAATCAATTAATGACAAGATCGACGAACGTTACATAACAATAGTATCTTCTTATCAGAAAGAAAACTCTTCATTTTTTTGTGATCTA
>SEYY01018786.1:30000-35000 GCA_009176605.1 Armadillidium nasatum | reverse complement strand
TATATATATATATATATATATATATATATATATATATATATATATATATATATATATATATTAACGCTCTTTTTCAGTTAACATGTAATATTCTACATAACTGTGGGTCGAACGCAGATTGTTCATATGACGCATACTCTGGAGGATTTAAGTGCAAGTGTAGATCAGTAAGTAAAAAATTTGCAATCAAACTGATTGAAATTTTTTTTTTTCTTTTTTCCTTTAACTGGAAATTCTAAAGTCTGTTCTGGAATGATTGGCATTCCAGCTGGAATAGCTTTTAAATTCAGCATTCCAACTGTCGTATCTTTCAAATTCAATATTGCAACTGGAATGTCTCGCAAATTCAACATTCCAACTGAAATACTTCACAAATTTAATATCCCAGCTGGAATAGCTTCTAAGTTCAGAATTCCAAGTGGAAAATCTGACAAATTCAACATTAAAAATAAAATACCTTTCAAATTCAAATTCCTTCTGGAATTTCTCACAATTTCCATATTCCCACTGGAGTATTTCACAAATCCAACACTCCAGCATCAGTATGTCCCAAATTTAGCTATTTCAGCTGGGATAGTTCCCAAATTCAACATTCCCACTGGAATATCTCCCAAATTAAACATTCTTAATTACATTGTACGATAATTATTTTCTTTATTAATTTTTTCAGGGATATACTGGAGACGGATTCTTCTGCAAGTCACTTAAGTCATGCCTCCAGGATCCATCAATCTGCCACCCTGATGCAATGTGTCAAAGAAGTTCAACAGACGAGTATCACCATGAGTGCGTTTGTCTCCCGGGCTTTACTGGAGATGGATCAACTTGTGAAAGTATTTCCTTCATACTTCAATTATTTATTGATTTAATTATTAATTAATAATTAAATCAATTATCAATTAATAATTAATTTGTGAATTAATTATTAATTTATTTTGATTTTTCTTGGCAGAAAACCCAGAGCATGAGAAAAATATTATATTCGTGAACCAAGGACTGTCCGTTTTAAGAATGCCCATTGACCCAAATGTGGGCAATGGGTATCCTATTCATGTAGATCCATACATGACAGCAGTTGGTGAGTCATTCTCTGTTTGAACCAGGGGTTACTTCAACCTTTTTTGCTTGTGGCCCCCCTCAGTCCTAACTTTATGTATGTGGAGCCCCGCCCCCCCATATACTCATATGTAATATTACTAAATTAAATATTTATTCGTAGGTTAGTAAAAGCAAATAATTAATGCAATCCAAGCTTGATTAATTAATAAATAATATTAATAATAATAATAATAATAATAATAATAATAATAATAATAATAATAATAATAATAATAATATTAATAATAATAACAGTCATATTAATAATAACAATAATGATAATAATAATATAAAAATAATAATAATAATAATAATAATAATAATAATAATATAATAATAATAATAATAATAATAATAATAATTAATAATAATAATATCTTAAATAATATAATTTGCAAAAAAAATTTACTTATATATATATATATATATATATATATATATATATATATATATTATATATATATATATATATATATATATATATATATATATATATATATATATATATATATATATATATATATATATATATATATATATATATATATATATATATATATATATATATATATATATATATATATATATATATATATATATATATATATATATATATATATATATATATATATATATATATATATATATATATATATATATATATATATATATATATATATATATATATATATATATATATATAGGTGCTGACGTAGATTGTTTGGAAGGATTGTACTACTGGACCGACGTCGGAAGTCGATCTATAAGATCGTCGAAGTATGATGGGAGCAGCAGGAGACCTGTTCTCTCTGGAGGTAAGCAACTCTCAGAAACACATTCTAATTTTTAGGATTTGTCCCAGTCATATATATATATATATATATATATATATATATATATATATATATATATATATATATATATATATATATATATATATATATATATATATATATATATATATATATATATATATATATATATATATATATATATATATATATATATATATATATATATATACCATTCACCTTTCCCACTCTCGTGGGGTGGTGTTCGCCATAATTTCCTCACTCATATACTTACACTCTATCTCCCTCTCTCTTTTACCACTGGTCACCATCTTTCTCTGTCTTCCGTAACTCTCCTATCCTCGTCCGCTTTCAAGCCTCTCCCAAGAAAAAATTTCTCTCACCCCTTCCTCCTCCCACCTCTTATCTCACCACTCTACCCACCATCCTGTAATGATTCATTCTACATACATGCCAACACCACCTTAACACCTTTCTTCGCTCTGCCCACTATTCCCCTACCCCATCCACCCATCTCCCTAATTCTTGCGTTTTTAACTCTATCAATCCTCTTTAACCAACACACAGACCTCAATCCCTTCATCTCAAAAACTTCTAACCTTTTCCTCGTCCGAGCATTCATCATCCTTGTTTCACACCCATACATTGCAGATGTCAAACAAATGCTCTCAAACTCTCATTCTTCCATACCTCCCCCAGTCTCCCCCATTACTCTATTCTTTGTTTCTCCTTCCATCCCCCCTTTACCCTTCACCTCCTTTCTCAGATTTTTGAACTTTTCTACCCTTTCAAAATTCTCTTCCCATACATCTACTCCCCACAACCCCACCATTCTTCTCCTCTTACTGTATCATCCCCAACCTCCAATCCTCATTATTTTACTTTTTGTTGGGTTAATTTTCAATCCCATAAAAGCACATTCCCTCACAAACTCTCTCATTAACACACTCAGCTTCTCCCCAGATTCTGCAACTTACAACGCATCCTTCGCAAAGAACAAGACATTTACCTCCGATTTACCCTCACCACTTCTCAACCTAACACCTTTCCATCTTATTTCTCTAACAATACTGTCCATTAACATATTAAACAACCAAGGTGACATAGCACATCCCTGTCTCAGCGAAGCTCCCACATTAAACCATCTTGCCACTCCTGAGGAGCTCTCCCCTCTTCCCAACCCACAATATACATATATATATATATATATATATATATATATATATATATATATATATATATATATATATATATATATATATATATATATATATATATATATATATATATATATATATATATATATATATATATATATATATATATATATAGGGAAAATAGGATCCCCAGAAGATGTAGCGGTTGACTGGGTTTCAAGAAACATATACTGGACTGATTCATCGAGTGACGTCGTTCGAGTTTCGAACATTGAAGCAACATTGGTTCGAACTGTGATCGAAGGGGATTTAGTGAATCCAAGAGGGATTACCATTCACCCAGGATTAGGGTAAAACACTTTGGGTATATTTTTATCTTTGAAATACTCCACTTTGTCTATTAGTACTTGATCTTCTTCACCTGTTACTGGTAGTGCTCTCATTATTATTATTATTATTATTATTATTATTATTATTATTATTATTATTATTATTATTATTATTATTATTATTATTATTATTATTATTATTATTATTATTATTATTATTATTATTATTTTCATTATTATTATTATTATTATTATTATTATTATTATTATTATTATTATTATTATTATTATTATTATTATTATTATTATTATTATTATTATTATTATTATTATTATTATTATTATTATTATTATTATTATTATTATTATTATTATTTTTGTCATTATTATTATTATTATTTTTGTCATTATTATTATTATTATTATTATTATTATTATTATTATTATTATTATTAATTTTACCATTATTATTCTTGTTATTACTTCATTATTATTATTATTATTATTATTATTATTATTATTATTATTATTATTATTATTATTATTATTATTATTATTAATTATTATTATTAGTTTCTTATTCTGGAGCGATTGGAACCGTAATAAACCGAAAATCGAGCGCTCCGGAATGGACGGCTCCGACCGTGAAACGTTGGTCTCTGGAGTGGACGTTTCGCTCCCGAACTCTCTCGTCATTGACTTTGAAACGTCGGCCTTGTGTTGGGCTGACGCAGGAACGCACCGCATTGGTAACAATTATTTTAATACTTCAAAAATACTTTGAATTACTTTTTTTCCCTTTTAAAATTGAAATTATAAAAAAAATATCTATCTATCTATCAATCTATCTATCTATCTATCTATCTATCTATCTATCTATCTATTTATCTATCTATTTTATGTATCTATGTATGTATGTATGAATGTATGTATCTTTCTATCTATCTATCTATTTATCTATCTATTTATCTATATCTATCTTTCATATATATTATATATTATATATATATATATATATATATATATATATATATATATATATATATATATATATATATATATATATATATATATATATATATATATATATATATATATATATATATATTGTATTTCAGAGTGTATTGGAATCCAAGGGTATGGGAGAAGAATTATAATAGAAGGAATAAAATATCCATTTGGTCTAACTCTTCATAAACACAGTTTCTACTTTACCGATTGGAATGAGTAAGTTATTTTTATTATTATTATTATTATTATTATTATTATTATGATAATAATAATAATTACTATTATTATTTTTATTATTATTATTATTATTATTATTATTATTATTATTATTATTATTATTATTATTATTATTATTATTATTATTATGCTCATTCTTCTAATTATTCTTATTTTTTATTTATTATAACTATCATCATCATCATTATTATTATCATCGTTATTATCATTATCTTTATCATTATTATTTTTAATATTATTATCTTCATCAATATTATGATTACTATCATCATCATTATTTATTAATATTATTATTATTATTATTATTATCGATACTAGTACACGTATTCATGAAGTTGGGAAGTATAATGGTGTTG